>PVJO010027719.1:0-19230 GCA_004026905.1 Hystrix cristata
GCAGAGCGGTGGGGCGAGGGAGAAGGGGGAGAACCAAGATGCATCATGTATAGGGTTTGAAGTTTAATGAAGGGTCATGGATTACTGTTAAGTTTCTTTCTTGTATGGGATGTTGATTAGTGATACTCTTCTACAATATAAAAAGTTCAAATAGGGAAATAATGAGTTTGATTTTTGACATAGTTTCAGGACATCCAGAGAGAAATGTTAATTAGGCATCTGGAATTATGGTCTACACTTTTGTTCTGTAGAAATAAAATTTGAATCACCAGATGATATTTGATAACTAAAACTCTAAATAAGATCACTTAGTAAGAGAAGACAAAGATGAAAAGAAAGCTTAAATTTCAGTTTTGAGAAATTTCATTAGATGATCAAGGAATAAAAGACTACAAAACTACAAAGAAGGTAGGCAGTAAGAGATTAGAAGGGAAGAAGTTTTAAAAAGGGCAAAGCAATGACCTGCAAGCTGAAGGATTAAAGTTATTTTGAAGAGGGAATGATGAACAATATCAAATGCTGTGGAGATTTGGAAAAAGTTAAGAATTTACATTTTTCATAGGATTTAGTGACATGCCAGTGGTGGAGAAGAGTTCAGATTAGAATGTCTGAGAAGTGAGAGGTGAAATAGGAAATGACAACTTTCCCAAACACCCCTTCTAAGAAGTTAGAAGGAGAAAAGAAAAAGAGGATACTGGATGGTCCTGAAATGTGGGACAGACGGGTTTTAAAAAAAAAAATCTTAACAGCAAAAACATAAGAACTGAAATTAAGGATTTGGTTCCATAAAGAGGGCTTGGGATGTCCCAGTGATTAGGTATGACAGAGAGCAGACAGCTTGTGAGGCAGCACAACTCACCTTCTCAAAGGAAGGAAGGGTGCTGCTGCACACAGAGGGTCCTTGCTGTTACAGGATGGTTGGGGAAATAAGGAGGTATGATTTAGGTCTTCTCTTTACTTCTAAAATACTATACTAAATGGGGAAAAACTGAAACCATTTCCTCCAAAATATGGAAGAAAACAGAGTGTCCACTCACCACTCTTGTTCAGTATAGCACTCCAACCTTTAATAAGAGAAATCAGGCAAAAGAAGAAATAAAAGGCTTTTGAATAGGAAAGGAAGAAGTCAAGCTACCCTTATTCACAGATGACACTATCCTTTACATAGAAGACCAAAACACTCCACTGAAGGACTCTTAATGCTAATAAACAAATTCAGCAAAGCAGCAGGATATAAAACCAATAAACAAGAATCAATTCCATTCCTATAACGCAACAATGAGCCCATTGAAAAAAGTAAAAAACCCACAATCTCATTCACAATAACCTAAAAAAAATTAAATACCTAGGAATTAAGGTAACCAAGGAAATAAAAGACCTTTGTAATGAAAACTACAGTGATAAAAAAAAAGAAAAGAAAGAAAGAAAAAAGAAAAAGAAGAAAGAACAGATCAAAGAACACATCACCTGTTTCTGAATAGGCAGAACCAGTATTGTTAAAATAGGCATATTACAAAAAAATGACATATATATTTAATACAGTACAAATCAAAATTCCAAAAGCATTCTTTCCAGAGCTAAAAAAATTCATAAAATGTGTATGGAACCAGAAGATACCCAGAATAGGAAACACAATCCTGGACTTCAGGTTATATTACAAAGCTATAATAGCAAAAACAGCATGGTACTAGCACAGAAAAGAGACATATGAATCAATGAAACAGAATAAAAGATACAGAAAAATCCCAGGCACCTTCAGCCTTTTGATCTTCTACAAAGAGGCAGGCAAAACACATCCTGGAGAAAAAAATAATCTCTTTAATGAATGTGCTGGGAAAACTGTATATCCACACACAGAAAGATGAATATAGACCCATATCTCTCACCCTTAATAAAATCAAATAAAATGGATAAAAGACCTAGGGTAAAAACAGAAACACTGAATCTGCTGGAAGATAAATAGGTAAAGCTCTTGAAGGCATAGGCATAGGCAATAACTTTCTGAACAAAACTCCAGTTGCACAAGAGATAATGCCAATAATCAAAAAATTGGATTACATCAAATTAAAAAGTCTCCACACAACAAAAGAAATAACAGAGTGAAGAGACAGCCTATAGAATGGGAAAAAAAATTGCCAACTATTCCTCATACAAGGACTAATATCTAGAATGTACAAAGACTATAAAAATTAGATCCCATCAATAAAAAATTCAATAAAAATGGGAAATTGAAATAAATATACACATATTTATATGGCTAATATATAAAAATGTTCAGTAATTTTGGCCATTTGAGAAATGCAAATCAAAACATCATTGAAATTCTGTCTTATGCCAGAAAGAATAACTGTCATCAAAAACTCTAAAAACAACAAATGCTGGTGAGGTTGCTGGGCAAAAGGAACACTTCTTCATTGTTGGTAGGGAATGTAAACTAGTACAACCACTATGGAAATCAGTATGGCAATTCCTCAAAGAACTAAAACCAGAAACGCCATTTGACCCTGCTGTACCTCTTCTGGGTATCTTCTTGGAAGAGTTAAAGACATCATATTACGGTGATACATGCCTACCCATGTTTATAGCAGCGTAACTCATAATAGCTAAATCTTGAAAGTGGACTATATGGCCAGTGGATGGATGAATGGATAAAGAAAACGTGGTATATAATGCAGTACTACTCATTCATAAAGAAGAACAAACTTGAGTCATTTATAGGAAAAATGGATGCACTCTGAGTTTATAATGCTAAGTGAAATAAATCAGATTACATAAGGTTAAATATCTCATGATTTCTTTTATATGATAAACCAAAAATATAAATAAGTTAAAAAGTAAAATAAAAGAAAGATGATAGGAAACAGGGAGGTAGAAAGATCATAGAAAACAGGGGGCTTTTGTGGAGTCAGGAAGGGGACCTGGGAATGGAGAGAGATGGGAGGCACTGGACAGAAGGGGCATGAACAGGATTAGGATGTAATATGTATGTGTACCAATACCCTACGTGGACACATTCAGTATATGATGAAAACATATACTAATTTTTTAAATGAAGTAGACTCTCAAGAAAGTAAAATGTCAGGTTATTTTATGATACGTGGAAAGATGGAGGAGAAAGCATGTTGTTTTGAGTAGAGCTGTTGCAAAGAGCAGAAAGTCTGTGGGCACTGTTGAGGGCCTCTTTGAGTCTGGGCATGTTTTGCTATTTATCACTGTACCAATATGCCCTCTTAACAGGACTTTCTCTGGCAATGTTTAACTACAGGGATAGAAAAAAAAAAAAAACACATGGCTGAACTACAGAAGGTTGGGATTAAATTAAATGCCACGAGCAAAAGAATTGGCCCAGACAGGAAACACAACTTCCTTACTTAATTCCTCCTTCTCCTACATATACATCGTCAAAAGCCCATTCATAAAAGCTTTTTTTTTTAATTTGGAGTTTATTTAATTTTGGAGGAAAATAGGTGGTTTGCACTGCAGCAACTCAGCCCATTAAAAGGTGCTGGGGTTTGAACCCAAGACCTTTGCATTAAGCTGCATTCCTAGCCCTTTTTGATTTTGAGATAGGGTCTTGCCAAATTGCCCTATTTGGGCTGGAACTTGTTCTCCTCCTGCCTCCGCCTCCCAGAGTGCTGGCATTACAGTCCTGCGACATTATGCTTGGCTAGATATCCTTTTCTTAAAATGCCCTTTATCACTCTCATGTATTGATTGGCTCCTCCATCTGTCTCTTTTTTTTGCCTTCCCTTGTCCTTTCTGCTCTTTCCTTTCTCCCTCAATCCTACTCATTTCCAACGCAGAGCCATTGAGCCATCTCATGTTTCATTACTGCTGGCCAAGCCTGGCCTCAAGGTGCCACCTTCTACCAAAACTAGCTTATTAACCTGTTTTCCTTAACAAAGACAGTGCCCTCCCTAAATTAAATTCAAGTGCCATCTTTCTAAGCCCAAACACATTATTATTTATTTAACTCAATCTCTTATCTGTGATAACCTGCTCTAAAGATGCCTTTGTTCTTCCAAGAGACAAAAGAAACCTGTTTGTCTTCTCTTCTGTCATCAGCCATCAAATGTATAATCTTGGGAAAGTCATTCCATTATTTGAGATCAGAGGCAGACAAACCCACAGCCTGAAGGATAAATCTTCTCCACTGTCTGTTTTAGTAAATAATATTTTATTAGAATAGAGTGACACTTGTGGGATACAACAACAGAGATGAGGAATTAAGACAGATATCTGGCCCCTTGAAAATGTTTGCTAACATACCTGTTGTGGACCCCGGCACATCCTCTGAAACGGAGGAATTGGAGGATGTGTTCCCTCCTTATCTTTTCAGTTTTAATAGTTAAAGACGTTAAAGCTGTAAATTTTGTTCTCTGCATAAAAGTCACTTTGTATTACAGTATTTATCTGACTATCACTGAAAAGTAGCACTTTTTGCCTCTATATTTCTCTGTATATTTACCTTGCTTCATTTTATGAATTTATTACTTTCTGGTATGATATGTATTTATACATCTGTATGTTTCCTCCAGTAGAATATAAATTCAATGGATGAGAAAATGTTCAATTCATTGCTGGACTCCAATGTCTAGAATAATCTGGAACACAATAGATGCTCAATAAGTACATGTTAAATAAGTGAATAAATAAATGAATGAAATACTTGTAATTTCCTTCCAGTTCCATGTATAGAGATAAGAAACACTCAAAATGGGTGGGAGCAAAAATCTTTATTATTAAAGCCTTTCTTAAATTTCTCAGAGCACTTAGGAGATTGTTACACATATAATATTTGTGCCCATACCCTTAAATTTATATGTTGAGTCCCTAATCCCCAGTGCCACTGTATTGAGAGATAGGACCTATGAGGTTATAAATGAGGTCCTAAGGGTGGGGCATGAATCCAACAGGCAGGGCCAGTGTGTTTGTAAGAAGATACTTTAGCTGGATGTCTGGCTGTGCCACATGAAGATACAATGAGAAAGTGGCTGTCTGCAGGCCAGGAAAAGAGTCCTCACCAGGAACCAAACTGACCAGTGCATTGACCCTGGACTTCCTGGCCTTTGAAACTGTGCAGAAATAAATTTTGAGTTATTTAAGCTACTCACTATGTGGTATGTTTTTAAAGGCAACCTGGGAAGAATAATAAAGGGATATTTGCAAGCGATCCCTAGAAATAGGTGTTGATGACTTCTCCAAATTGTTTTCTTTCCAAAGGGCAACAACATTCAGGTATATACAATTAAGATATAAGAAGTGAACTGTATGCATGTGTAAATGATTCATAAATGTTAAATACAAGTCAAGTTTAAGTGAATTAACAGTAATAATAACCTCTCTGTGCTTAGAAATTAAGTACGGGGCTCCGCATCATATTAGTGGATAGTCCTTCTTCGTAGTAAGTGTATTACCCATAGCTGTATAAAAAGATATGTGAACCTGAAGTCAAATTTCATGGTCTGCTTACTGGTTCTATTTACCAAGTCCTGTTACCATGCACAAGTTAATCATCTCTATTTTCTTCTTTTATAAATTGAAGATAATTGTAACAATAATTCCATGTGTCAGAATTACAAAGCTATGCTGCAGTAACAGACAATTCTCAAAATCTCAATGGCTTAATACCAAGTTTATTTCATAATTCCTGCACTTTTTCCTTGCAGGGCAACTAAACATTGTCCTCCAGTGATTCTCAACCTAAGATGCAAGCTAATAGTGTACTACTCTCTGAAGCACTGCTAATTGTGATGGCAGAGGACAGACAGATCCTAATGACTTGCCTTTTGGCTTTTAAAGTTGGCACAGATAGGACAATCATCACTTCCACTTGCAAGCTATGTTAACATACATATCTCATGGGAGGGGAAGGAAAGTAGCAATCCCATCATTAACCAGAGCAAGAAATATCTGTGGTCAGTTCTAACCACCACTGCATTATCTCATGGGATTTTTGTGAATATCAGTAAGAAACTGTCTTCAAAGTATACAGTGCAGTTCTAGATACAGAAGCTTACTATGTATTAGTTATTACCAGAAAACAAGTATTGAATTAGATAGAAAATACTCCTATTGGGAATAAAATGAAAACTATTTTTAGACTTGCAAACGAACTTTGATATCATGAAATTTAAAGGAATATAGATTGAGTTAACCAAATGTTTTCTTTCTCTAACTACCTTTCTACTCTCCAGATGATGTCTCAGTCCTCTGCAAGCAACATTTTCATTGTCCTCCCCTCAAAATTATTTCCCGAAGAACACGATATAGAAGGAATACAATGGAGTATCATTATTCTGTTCTATGATTTTGATAAGGTACTATGCTTTTTTCCTATGAAATCCAAGATTGTGTTTGTTTCTAGCTATATGGGTTACTGCTTCTTTGCTAGGTTACATTAGTACACACCCACGCACACACACATGCACACACACATATGTATCTGCAAGTCCTTTTACCTCTCACACATTAACATCATTTACAGATCACTTGGCCCATCACTTGTATTTCCATCAGTTTTCTAAACTGGTAAGTAAAGTGGCAAGTGAAATAGTGATGTGGCCATAATTTACAGAAAAATATAAAACTAGTGGAGGACATAAGAGTAGACATAATAGTTATGGGGGTTTGGCTCTTGCTCTCGATTTAACTAACTTTTTTTACTATCCTGATTAAGTCGTTTAATCTCTTCTACAGTAAGATATTTTTAATTTGAAAACTTAAAAGAATTAACTTTAAACCTCATTTACTTATATCAATATGATCGATGGTAACAAAAGATGATTTCTAAACTCTTCTCTGGCTTCAAATATTTGTCCATGATGCTAAATCCATGGCCCATCGTTATATTGGCACACAATATGTAGAAATTAAATTAGGTCCCATTACGTCATATTAAGCTGATTTCTAGCAGCTCAGTTGATTGGAATGAATTTAATTGCTAAATTGTTTGACATGTCTCATCCAAGTGAAACAAAATTTCACAATCCTTTGTGGTTCACTCATCAATAATTATTATCAATGTCATTTGAAATATATTCAGACTGCAATTAAAATAGAATATGCCTCATAAGCAATAAAGTCAAAGAATGAGAACGATTCATCCAAACCATTGAATCTTGATTGTTTGTCAGAGTATCCTCATTAGAACCCTAATGATTATAGATTCCAATGACATCCGCTTAATTTCTCAAATCTTTACTTACCACACTGTTTTTCAAACAATAACAGTTTGTGGTTTAACTTGAAATTTTTGGTAAAAGTTTATGTGGCTAATTTTTAAAAGGAAACAATTCCAGTAATCTTTTCAAAATCTTTGCATCACTTAAATTAGTTTTTTAACCTTTAATAAGATGACCAACATTTATAGTCAGTCCCTCTTAATTCATGGTAAAATTTCCCCTATTGACCAATACAATGCTTTATATGCAGGTAGAGTGGTTTATTGTCATAAGGCAGTGTAGGAAATTTACTCGCTCAATGTGGACTTTCATAAATGTATCTTCTAAAGCCACATATTTATGGTAAATGAGACAAAGTTTCATAAAGCTTATTTGGTTTGGATGGCAAACACTCTTGGTTGCCTGGCTAAATGACAATTCCAACTCTTGAACTCTTTTCCTTCTCTTTACAAAGGATGGAATTTCCAGAAAATCAATTCATCACCATTCCTGAAACTAGAAGCAACCCTATGACCCAAGTTCTAGCAGTGAAATGTAAAAGGTTATATATCAATACCCTTTTGGGATCTTTTTGCTTTTCTAACAAAAGGGACAAACATGGTTATACCAGCTCTTTCCTTTCTTCATGAAGTGCATTAGTGCAGCTGTAGAAATCCCTTAGCTATCATGATTTTAAGGCACAGCCAAGATGAGAACACAAAATGGAAAATAATTTGGATCCTTAATGATACTGAGGGGCATCTACACCAACAGTACTTACTATCTTTTCCTCAGATTATCTTCTTGGGTGAAATTAGTATATCTTTCAGTCAAAAACATGCCTTGCCAATATAGTTGACATGTTAATTTGGTTGTATTTGCACAATTAAAATTGCATGCTTTATCTTGCACTGGTAAAATGTATCATTTTTACATTGTAACATTTTAATTAAAGATGTTTGTAAAGCTACTGGAACAGACGGTTCTTGAAAGATTACTTAGGTTTTTGTGCTTTTACATAGAACCTAAATGCATAGTCTCTCAGACACAATTATTTCACCATAGGCTGAAAACAAATTCTACATCCTTTTTCATTAACTCCTTTCAATGACTTGTGGGAACATTAAGAACGTGTAAAAAGAGGTGGAGAACAGCCTGGAAAAAATCCAGTGGATCTTGGTAGTTGCTGTAAATCCTAAGAGATTAGAATAAAGCCAGGCAGTGTGAATTTAATAGCATTTCAGGGAAACTTGGGAATTTCTCATGGTGTCTTAATATTGCAAGCAGTTATGTAGCCAGTGCCCTTTGTGCATCTACATTTTTGGACTCTGGACCTCTCCTTTACTTTTTGTCTAAAGTAGTTTCTCTCACCCTTCATGAGACATTTCTAGTGTTCAGGAAGAAGACCGATAGAATTTGATGAATGAGATATGAAAAATCATAATGAATAAAAGAGAGAAAAAAAGGAAGAGGGCAATAGTCAAGGTCACCCATGCTTAACATTCAATTTCACACATAATTTAGTCAGTCATGCATATATCAAATCCAATTAATTGTATGGAAAAGCCAGATCCTCTGATTACAAATAGGTAGATAAGAAAACCTATAGGAGACTCATATATTATTATGAATTAAATTTCCCAGAATATTCTAAAGTTTTCTCTAAGAATCAATAAGGATATACGGGCTGGGGATTTAGCTCAGTGATTAGAGTGCTTGCCTTGCAAGCACAAGGGCCTGAGTTCGATCCCCGGCACCACAAAAAAAAAAAATAAAGATATACGATAAGAATATCTAGAAATATATACAAAAGAGCCACCTGGACTGAAAGCAAGGTAACAATGTTGCAAAAGTAGGAGTAGGAACGCCAAGACAATCATATACCTAGAGTAACATTTTATAAATATGGAAAGGAACCATAGATGCATATTCACATTTCATTGGTCTGACTGATTACAAAAGAACATGAATTATGTTTTTTATAACTTTCTTTCACAAATCTGTTATTTTGTCGAACAGTGCTACTATGCCCTGTCCAGGAAAATGTTTCAATAGTTATATTTTCCCCAGAGTCAACAATAGTGCTTTTGTTCTATCTTAATTTTTACCATAACAAAACCTGCACACTGAAGAAAATAAATGTATGTATACAATCAAAACATGCTGTGCGAAGGTGGGGTGGGTATGAGCAGAAAGAAACTATATACAAAGAGAAGTGGATGAGGTACAGCATTGTCTTTTTTCCAAGGAGGTCATCAGGTATCATTCTCTTTGTGTTCTGGAATAAAGTGATAAAAAAGTGGTCACAGAATTTATTGAAAGCTATGCAAAATCTGAGCCATATAGTATATGCTAACAGTGGTTTTTGTGTAGTTGAAAGAAGGAATGAATGAAACAATATTCAAACTAAAATCAGCATTAGAGTTTTGGGGGATTAAGTAAATCTTATTTTTAAAAGTCTGTTTTGGTTTTAGAACTGTAGCAGAAACCACGAACATGAATTGTGCTTCATTATTAAAACTTAGATACAGATATTTAGTAAAATATAAATTTGTTTAGCTGTTAAAAGAAGTGGCTGTATTCACCCAGACAGTAGTGTGATAAGGAGGGTTGTTAGCCTTGGTAGTCAGCAGTACAAAACCAGGGTGCTCCCAAGACTCACAGAGCAACTAGTAGCCTGTAGATCAGGCAGGCTTCACTGGGTTAGCTATCATTCAGGTTCCCTGATTTTTACGTTGCCTGGGTCATGTGTAGAGTAGACGTCTCTTCCAATACTGGAGCATTGCTCCTATCAGTCATTTTTCTGCTATCAAGAAGGGGAAGGGAGGGGCTGGGGATTTAGCTCAGTGGTTAAAGTGCTTGCCTTGCAAGCACAAGGACCTGAGTTCGATCCCCAGCACCAAAAAAAAAAAAAAAAAAAAAAGAAGGGGAAGGGAATAAGAGGCGTGGAGGGCATGTAAGGGCAGGTAATAGTGGGATGGATATGAGCAAATCATATGCTATCTTAAAAAGGCGAAACTAGTGGGGAGGAAAGGGAAGGGGGGCGCTGGGGAGTGAAAAAATAAACATGTAAATGGGGAGGGGGGCTGAGACTGAGTTCTGTGGTAGAGCACTTATTAGCATATCCAAGCCCCTATGTTCAATCCCCAGCACTTCAGAAATAAATGTATAAATAAATTGAAAGAAAGAAAAGAACGCACACATCAAGGTGGGGATGTAGCTCAGTGGCACAGTGCTTGCCTAGCATGTCCAAGGTCCTGGATTTAATCCCCAGTACCGGAGGGACAAAGTAAACACATAGTGTTTTGATTTTATAAGTTTATCCTTAAGTAATTAAGTATGCATGCAGCAATCGAGGTACTCCACAGATCATCCAGCCTATATTCATCATACAGACACAGTCAAAGCAAACTAAGTCTCCAACAAGAAGAGTTTAATTAAATAAATGTGCATATAAGAACATTATGTTCCTACTGTTTCTGGAAGAAAGTTTATAGAAAGATCACAGCAAAAGGACACCTCTTGTGTGCCACTCTTACAAGAACATAAAGAAACACAATGTTAGGTTCGGCGCGTCTACAAAAATAGGGGCTTTGAGGTTTTTTCCAATATTGTCAAGCTCAGTAACTAAGTCTTGTTGAAATCTGTAATAAAAATGTACTAATGAATGTCATGAACGTCATCTACAAGTTCAGTTGCAAAAATTAATAAGTAATGTCATCTCTAGCCGCAGAAACAAGAATTGGGCTTCACTAAGCAAGTCTTCGTGCAGAAACATATGAAGTCCCATAGCAAGGACCAAGCTACTGTTTTTAAAGAGGAAATTCAGTATCTGTTGTCACTAATCACACCTGATGACTTTTAAGGACATTAAAAATAGTACCCTGACAGAAATTTCAGTTGGCTTAGCACAAAGTGTTCTCTAATTAGTGTATTTAATCAGAATAATACTTATCCTACTACTCCTTTAGGCTACTTTCCTTTTATAAAATGGCAAATCATTTCTAACAAAATATTTTCAAATGTTTAATAGACCATTTTAAAGAGCAGCTTTAGGTTGATAGCAAAACTAGGTAGAAAGTACCCAGATTTGCCATGTATTCCCTGACTCTCCAGTCCCAACACAGCCTGCCCTATTCCCAGCATCTGAGTAGTACATCCGTTACAAATAATATCATCCCACTAATGCTCTGTTATCATCCAGAGTCCACAGTTGACATCAGTGTTTATTCTTGGTTTGTACATTCTATGAGTTGTGACATAATTATTATACTGAAATGTATCTACCATTATAATATCACACAGAATAGTTTCACTGCCCTGAAAATTCCCTGTGCTCTGCCTTTTCTACCCTCCTGACCCTGTAATACCTAGAAATCACTGATATCTTTTACCATCCCCATAGTTTTGCCTTTTTCCAGACTATTATATACCTACCTGGAATGACACAGTATGTGACCTTTTCATGTTGACTTCTTCATTTAATAATATGTGCATATATGTTTCCTTTGTGTCTTTTCATGGCTTGATAGTTCATTTCTCATTAGTGCAGAATAATATTCCACTATATGTATGCACCAGAGTGCTATGATGTAAACGTTGATGTAACCCTAACATTTGTATATTGAAATTCTAATCCCTATGGGGACGGTATTAGGGGTTGGGGGGGTGATTATGTCATGAATGCAGATACCCCATAATTGGAACTAGGTGTTTATTAAGAGACCTTAAACAGGTGCTTTGTCCCTTAATCCATGTGAGGTACAGTAAATAGGCATGATCTGTGAGCCAGAAAATGGGCCTCCACCAGATATCGAACCTGCAGGCCCCATGATCTTGCATTTGCCAGGCTTAAGTCTCCCACAGATCTAAGAAAAGTTATTAAATTTCAGTTTGTATAGCTTTTAATTGCTGTTAGCACAGAGTGATAACTTGTAAGCCCCTTACATGCTAGGTCAGGAACCAGAAGTTCTTCCATTTCTTATTAAATATATGCACTCAAAAATTGGTTTATAACCAAAGAGGACAAGCACTTCCATAAAATGAGGTCAAAATGTGGTTAAGGTGGCATTTGATTAACTAAGTTTCAAGGGAGTAAATGCCATTGGATCTGTTTAAAAGTATGAAGGCATCTAATCACCTTTCTATCCTATAGGATAAATCTGATGAAATAGTAGTAGATGTCAAGTTAGGATTTATAGTTCTAGGGTTAGGGTTAGGGTTAGGGTTTATAGTTCTAGAATTTAAATCACAAGAGGCAAGCTTTAGTTGGAATCTGACAGAAATCTTTGCTCAGTTCAGTGATAGAAACCATGCTGTTTCATACATACTCATATACATTTCTTTATGACTGTATAAATAAATCAGCATTTTTATCCATCTACTCAGAACACTTGTAAGTAGTTCCATAAAATGCAGTGATAATTAGCCATGCTTATCTGTTTTTAGGTATACATTATTTTCTATGGATGGTTAAAAACAACAGCACTATACTTACAGCATTACCCATATAAGCCAGTGGCAATATTTTCCAAATTTGAAGTGTCTCCTAAATGGACCTCAGGTTTAGTTCAAATATTGTAGGTGGGAATTGAGTATTATAATGTTAAAATGGGAGACTGAAGTATTATTTTATCCATGATCCACATTTATGCATACTAAGGAAAGAGGTATAACGGAGAAGAAAAATGATTATATGAAGGCAAACCTCAGTAGCCCTTTCTGTTTTCTAAAGAGGGGTGGAGCCATTCATTTGTGAAAATGAGTAGGCAGTTCTTACATTGGAACTTTTGCTTTCAGATATGATGGATGATTGCTTCTCGGCCTTTTGCCTAAGATCAAGTGTAGATATGATGGATGAAAGAGAAGTTCAAGAATGAAACCTCAAAAGGTTGGCTAGTTCTCTGCTTCTAATGGGTAAAATCTGGAATGGAGGCAACCATCACTAAGAAAGCATACTCTTGACTCTTTAGGAGTACAAGGGGCAAGCCCATGCTAAATAATGGATGGAAGAAAAGTTTTTGTTTTCTTTTCACATGATACAGACAGGGTTAAGTTTCAGGGAGAAGATAAAGAGGAATAAATGTTGGGTAAAATGGAATAAAATCCCCTAGATCTCCACTGTTCAATATGCTATCCACTAGCCCTGGAGGCTATTTGAATTTAAATAAATTAAAACTAGATAAAATGTAAAATTAAGTTCCACAGACACATATATCAAGTTTTCAGTAGTGCTGTGAAGCCATTAGCTACTGTGCCAGAGACAGTGCTGCTCTATGAGGTATGGAGTAAACAACAAAGTAGTGCAAAACTTCTCACCCCTGGCTTCAGCAAAATTTCCTGCATATGCATATGCTCTGGGTGAACGTTTCAAGGTAAATTAAGGAGAAAGATTCCATACCACGTGCAGGGAGATGTGATATAGAAGAGAAACCATACATATACATCAAAAAATGTTGAAGCCAGTCTTTGAGAAACAAAAGTCCTTCCCATGGATCTTCTTAAAACCTGAGATTGATAGAAATCTCCCAAAATAAGTGGGTTGCAATTGAATGAAATCAATTTCATTTGGAATTTTTTTAAACACATTGAAATTATGCCTTAAATGTTAGATTATCTTCAGGGTAGATCCTCCGTGGAACCATGGAGTTAGAAACCAAAGAACAAAATAAAATAAAAAGAAATGATGGTCAAAAACAAATGAAGGGGGGCTGGGGATTTAGCTCAGTGATTAGAGTGCTTGCCTTGCAAGCACAAGCACAAGGGCCTGAGTTCGATCCCCGGCACCACAAAAAACAAACAAACAAACAAACAAACAAAAACAAATGAAGGGGAATCAAAGACGATTTTTGGTCAGTTGTCTAGAAACTTCTTGTTTTATTGCTCTGTTTTATCTCATCCCTTACTTCAGTTTTGGCCTTACTTTGCACCCTGGATTTGAGAGTTGATCTTAATTTCCTATTTTAACTCTGTTACCTAAAGAACTAGAGTTCTAACCCCCGGCTTTCCTATTCCCACACATTTTGGCTAAACACCCCACCCAGTCTAATTCAAACCCCAGCCCCACATTCTGGCAGCTTCCACATGAAGTCAGGGGGAGGGTAAAACATCAGAAGTCAAAGGGAAGAATGGAGAAGGGCACAATAGGAGATTTTTTAGCTCTGATCATTCCCACACTGGTAAAACTAACACTGCAATGAAAACAGGAATTTTGGGATGTTCGCAAGTGTATGGGTGTTTGAGATGTTTCTCTCTCTTGACCTCATATACTGCTTTCCATACAAGTATGGAAATGTATTACAGTCTTCATAAAAAAACTACAAGTGGTTGTGGGGAAACTCAACAAAAAATTTTTTTCTCATGGTAAAGAAATGCGGGTTTATAATGATGGGCTAAAGTAGGAGTGTCCCCATGTTTTTGAATGAATAGTGCTGTGTCTGAGATAAAAATGAATACGTAGATTACAAATTCCGGGAGCCACAGAATCCTGGAGAGTATAGAACCTCAGGGAATGTTACATGGCCAGTGCTGAAGACGTTAGGCTAGTGAAGAAATTCATAAAGATCCTTTGGCTCTGATTCGTTGCATTATTTTGTTTTGTTTTGTTTATCATTGTGGTTCTTCTTAAACTTTCCAGCTGGAAAATTTTAAACTCTCACTAACATTTGGTTCAACAAATAAATCAAATGTACTATTTTAAATTTGTAGCCAATAGCAATAATGGAAAAATTATTATCAAAATATATGAGGCAGCTCTGAAGCTCAGCTCAGCATAGCACATATCGCCTAAGTACTTATATTAATAAGACAAAATTTAAATAAAACTTCAAATTCACGAAGTTGAGAAGCAAACAATAAATCCAAAGAAATAAAAAAATGATGTGAAAATACAAGTGAATGAAAGAAAAAAGCCTAGGAGGAGTGAATAAAAATAGAAAGTTGGTTTTTAATAAGCTTAATAATTATATCACTTATGCTACAGCCAAACTGAGTAATAGAGGTAAAGAAGATATAATAAAGGGGTAATAATCACAGTAGAGAAATGTAAAATAACAGTATTTTTTGGACATACATTAAAACAAATTCAAGAATTTAGATGACATTGACGATTTTGAGAAAATATAAATTACCAAGATTTAATGCAAAGGAAGCATGAACTAATTAAAAACCATTATGGAAACTGTAAAAGTTAACACTGCTATTCATCAAATAGGTAGAGCACAGATAAGACAGAAACTTTTTTCAGAATGAGGAAATAAGCAATCCTTAAAATATTTACAGATTTCCTGAAAAAATGAAATCTCCCAAATATATTTTAAAATATACACATGAATATCATATATAAAACATATGTGTATATATATACATGCAAAACATAATAAAAACCATTAAATTTAACACACTATGCATGAAATACAAGGATATTGTTTAAGCAATTTGTTATTCATCATATCTGTGTATCACATATAAATATGTCATATAAATATATCATAATTTCAACAAATATTGGAAGTGTCTTTAACAAATTCCAGCATACATTTTAAAAAGATAATCAATAAACCAACTAAAAATAGCTATTACTAAAACATGAGTTCATGTATTCTTCCTTGGTATGATGAAAAATATCTCGATCTCTAATATAATCACTAGAAATTTCATTTAAACAGAAAAATACAATGATCCAGGTATTATCAATGTCTCTTAGTGCTGCTTTGACAGTAAGGATTAATGCAAGAAAACGAGAAAAATGAGAAGCATCATATCAGAAAAGAAGAAGAAAGACAATAATTATTTACAAGTGGCATTAATTTACATTTGCAAAATGAAATAATACTTATAAAGAAGCCAAGTAAAAAATTCAATACAAAATTATTAATGTCTGTATATGCAAATGTTAATGAATTAGAGTGTATATAAGAAGAAACAAATCACAAAACGTATAACTACAATAAATTGAGAAAAAGATCTTGGAAGAAGGCACATTATATATAAATACATATACATATGTTTGTTCTCTGTAAGGTTATGCATGTGTTTATTGCATAAATATAAGTTGTATTACATATATCATATATTAAACATACATATTAATAAGTGAAAAGTCCACTGAGGAATGCTTTAAAAATTATAAATGGACAATACCTTGTTTTGCATAGACAATTCTGATACAATAATTTTAATTCTCTATAAATCAACATACATTAAATATGACATCTATTAATACAAAATTTTATTTCAAATACTACTGAAAATTAATTCTAAATTTCAGTGTAGTAATTTGGACTCTGGCCTAATATTACTTGGGCTAGATGGTAAAATTTGTAAAGTATCCTTCAAATATAGAAGGATAAATGAAATATTATGTCCCCAGTTATATTCTAGACAACCACAAACTTCTCTCTGCATTCCATCAAATAGGAGAACAGGAATTGTGTACACCACAGAAAGCTGAGGTGCATAGTTGAAGTCCTGTGTGCTCCCTGTGTTTAAAAATTTGGAGCACAAATCAATAACCAATTCATTTTTATTCACTGGTTATTCAATAACCAATTCATTTTTAATTGTTGTGTTCCACAGTAATGGTCATGTCACTGTGGTACCTAGAGTGTACAATAACAAAAGTCAAAATGTTTCTACTGTAATTTTTTTTTTTTCTTCAGACAGAGTCTCACTATATAGTTCAGGCTGGCCTTGAACTCACTATGTAGCCCAGGCTGGCCTTGAACTCATGGCAATCCTCCTGCTTCACCCTCCCAAGTTGTGGGATTTCAGGCATGCACCACCACACCCAACTTTCTACTATTATTTTTAAATAATTAGCTCCATTTAGTGTCCATTGCACCTACTGATGATGACTCTGATTTCTTCAACTTTGGTTTTATGACTCACTTTTTGGTTCTGAGTAATATTGTCTTTACTTGCCTCTGTGCTCATTGTGTAGGAGTTAGACATACTGCGCTTTCATTATTTCACTGAACAGGAAATTTTAACATCATAATACCAAATGCATTTCTTTGCAAGGACTGTACTATTTAAACTTTTATTTGCTCGACCTATAAGTTAGAGCTGGTTAAGCCAAGGTCTTTATCCTGTGTGTGTGTGTGTGTGTGTGTGTGTGTGTGTGCGCACAAGTGTGCTTTTTTATCAATAAAGAAATGCTGGGCTTAGTTAAGATAAGCACTTTGTCGCATATAAGGTAAATAAAAATTCTCACTTGACATGCTCTACTTTATTATAATTAAAGTGCCCTTACCATATATAGGCATGTATTTTCACAATAAAGACTAAATTAAGAGAAAACAAAACTATATATGAGGAAACAAAAGATCAATCTAGAAAGTCCAGCATGCTAGTAATAGGAGTTTAAAATACTGGCAACATAATAGAGAAAATAAAGAGAGAAGCAGGAAAAAATTTCCCTAATCACAATCTCATACGTTCTCAGACTGAAAGTGTCCTCTGATTGCACATAGGAATAATGCAATAAATCTTATATTCACACTTGTTCTGAGGGGCATTTTGGAACTACAATAAAAGATTCTTAGTGCTTTCAGAGACATATGGAACAAGAATCACTCTGAGAGGGGATGTGTGTGTGTGTGTGTGTGTGTGTGTGTGTGTGAGACAGAGAGAAAGAGAATCAATTTACATTCCTAGACATGTGAATCAGAAAGGAATCAGAATTTACATAGGCATTACTAGAACCTAGAAGGTTATACATCAAGGTCTCAACGTTCTGAGAGATAAAATAAACTTACACCTGGATAAATTAGCAATCAAAGAATAAACTAAAGTCCTGAAATTTATAAGGACTCAGGAACTTCAATAACCATCTACTCTATATGAAAAAAATAAAATAAAAAGGACTGTTACATCCAGGAAGGTTATAAATCCAAAGAGATACATACATTGCAAATGAATAAAAATGCTGTCTAAATTAAACACTAATCTTTCCTTTTATATACATTCATGAGCTAGAAAGAAAATTAAATACTGTTTATTTTCTAAGAGTTAAGTAAAAGGTAATACTTAAAGAGATAAGTGGAACACTGCTGTCCTAGGATCATGTGACCAATGCAGGCCACTTTGAGTGGTATTCATAACTTGGTGAGCCAGAGAGAGGATGAAAATTACAGTAAGAAGGAGAGGAGGAGAAGAAGAGGAAGGAGGAAGAGAAGGAGTAGGAGAAGGTGGTGGAGAAGGAGGAGGAGGAAGAGGAGGAGGAAAAGAAACAACAACAGGGGTTAAAACTATGAGTTAGATTCAAGGAGCTACAACAGAATCATACAGGACCTAAAAGAAACTTAGAAAAAGAACCAAATAGAATTACTAGACATTAAAAATTAGAAACAAAAATATAATTTTAGTTAAAATTTTAGTTTAGTAGACTAGTCAATTTCAAGAAAAAATACTAACAAGATGCACTTGAAGAAAGCATTCGGGCGAAGCATGGAAAGACCAAAAAATGGAAAATATGCAAAAAGAAATGGAGCACAGATGTCAAGACTTATCATATTTCTGCCTAAGAGTTCCAGAAGATAGAAATTTATCCTTCTATAGTAGATAGAAATTTATGAGACAGAACGTTTAAAAAAACAACTGACAGTCATTGCCCAGGAAACAAAGACAACAGTTCTCAGATTTTAGAAGTCCAGTGAATACTAAGGCATGAATTAAAAGACACGTGCACTAAATAAAGCACAATAAAATGACAGAAAATCAAAGACAGAGATATTTTTAAACCAGCCAGAATAAATCATTAATTGGCTAAAATAGCTGCTTTACCAGCAATAGTAATTAAAAGTTAGTAAAATATTATCTCTGAAGTATTAAAAGGGAATAATTGTCAAGACTGCTTATTCACCAAACTTATCTTTTAGGAATAAGAATTAAATAAAAGATAATTTCAGGCAATTAGAAAGTGGATTTGCCATCAGTGGCTTCTTAAGAGAAATTCTAAAAGATGTATATCAATGAAGAGGAAAATAATCCCAGAAGGAAGTTATGATATACCAGAAAGAATAAGGGGAAAAGAAAGTACAAGTATATGGGCATATTTGAGCAAACC
>PVJO010027720.1:0-18546 GCA_004026905.1 Hystrix cristata
AGCCTTTTGAATGGGAGTCGATCCCCCCTGGGTGCTACACTGGCCATAATTCCCCGTGTCTATCGCCTCGAGGAGGTCAAGTTTCCTGACGCAAGAGGCTGAATAGCAAACCTTTCACAGAGACCCCACACAGCCCCGGGGTATATTCTCATCTCACAAAACGCATTCCACTTTACTTATTTTATACTTGACTCTTAGGTTTTGGTGATCTATAGCGTTGTTAGTCAATGGCCATTTTGTAATCGAATCTTATGCCTTGGGGTAAAAATCCCTGCTGAAAGGGGAAAAAAAATTAATACACTTTATCTCTTTGGTCTGCGACTAGATCTTAAAGGGCAATTTTCACGGTTCCCAGTCGTGTGAGACAGCAGTGTTAGAGGTGATGTTACTGACGCAATGTGTTCATTTCTTTGGGAGGCAGGAAACTGATTCTTTAAGTGGCTTGTTAGACAAAGGAAAACTCTAGTTGCAGACATAGTTTGTAAAGAGATTAATTCCCATTTCCTAAGCAAATATGTTATGGGAAGAAAATATCGTACACGTAGCTAACGTTACACAGCTGTGCGAAATTGATTGTGTCAAGATTTATTTTCATCTTTGGAAGCCTCGATGGCCAACCATTTATTGTCTATCGGGAACTGGTCATTGTTTATTATCTCTGAAAAATATCTTCTTTCCACACATCATCCGATGCAATTTAATTGGCGTCACCTCCAGGCTTATCACAACCCATTCGCCACATTGATACCCCTGATCTTCATTTGTTCATCAAATCACTAGTTCTTCCTCGGTGCAGATCAACCTACTGCATATCCTTGCGTTACTATCAGTAGGCACAGCCGTCAATGAAAATAAATGTCCCTGTTGCTATCTGAGCCCCCAAATTAACTGGTGTTGTGGACAAATCTGATGGGGCTGCCTGATAAGTCCCCTCTCTCATTCCTCACGGTGGCTTTTGCCAGTGTACACCAATTCTTCTCCAGTTCTCTGCCTCCCCCCCTCACCCTCAGCCTGCAATCTTTCTCTCCACTCAGAGAGAAAATAGACGTTATCAGGGGTAACCGTCCTTGGTTTTCACATCTCCTGCAGGATGATCTATCCCTGCGGCCTCCCTTTCTTTGAGTTTCTGGGGAACTTAGGACCAGAGATAAGCATCTCCTATCTGCCCTGTAAATTCTCTCCCATTGCACAGTGCTGTTCATCGTTCATCCTTTCCTTCTGCTATCGGCAACCTCTCTAAGAATGGCGCATCTACAGAAAAATGAGTTCTCCCTGCATCTCAACAGTCTAGCCAGGCTCCATCCATCAGTATGATTCCAATTTTAGCACACTCGTTGCTGGGCAAACATTCACAAACTGTCTACAGGTACCCTCACAACTCTTTTTTGAATCATCTCCTGTTCTATAAGCCGCTAACATTTGCATTCAGAATTCAGTCCTCCTTAGTACAGCTTCTCTTTGAGGTCACTAATCAGTGACCTTCCAAATACAACTTTCAGTATTTCTTTTAAGTCTGAGGCTATCTGGGCACTGTGCATATATCAAGATTGAACAAAGTGAAGTTTCTTTTAAATAATAACTTTGTTGTATTTATAGCAGTTTTTACTAATGCATATTAATTGTTCATACTAACTAAGCTCGGTGGAGTATTTATAAACAGGCATACAGTATACACTGATCAGATCCGACTATCCTTTTCCCATCTCTTTTGCTCTGCAACTTTCCCCTCCCTACTAATCACTGTTTCATTTTCTGGTCAAATGTTTCTTTTAGTTTTCACATATAAGAAACAACACAGAGTACTTGTCTTCTGCTCCTGCTTTATTCTGCATAATGTGAGGCTCTCCAGTTTCATTCACTTTACTGCAAACGAGGGGATTTTTTCTTCATGTGTAAAAGGTATTCATATATATATATATAGATAGATGTATATCCATTTTATTGAATAATATTTATGTATACGAATGTATATACACACATTTTTAATCCATTTTCTGTTGATAGGTACCTATGCTGATTCTGTATGTCAGCTATTGTGAACAGCTCCATAATAAACACACATATGCAGATATCTCTTTTATATGCTGACTTCATTTCCTTCCATTTATACCCAGCACAAGGAGAACTGAATTCTGTGGTCGATTGTTTCTCGTTTTTTAAGGAAACTCCAAACCATTTTCTAGAGTAGCTTTTCTAATTTACATTCCTGCCAACAGTGAAGAGTGCGTTTCGCCACATTCTTGGCAGCATTTGTTATTGTTATTTTTTTGTACAATAGCTATTCAAACTGAGGGGAGGTGGTATCTCATTGTAGTTTGGATTTACATCTCCCCGATAGCTTATGATTCTGAGCATTTAAAAACTTATTTTCTGGCCACAAGTATTTCTCCTTAAAAAAAAAAAAATCCATTACATAGATGCACCAATTCCTCACAAGGAATACAAACATTATATGTTGCAAATATATACAGGAAAAAAAAAGAGATGAAAATGAAGACACAGAGCTGGGGATTTAGCTCAGTGCTTAGAGTGCTTGCCTCGCAAGCATGAGGCCCTGAGTTCTGGTACCAAAAAAAAAAAAAAAAAAAAGAAGAAAGAAAATGAAGACACAAATGAAGGAAATGAAGATATGGATGAAGGAAATGAAGACACAGACAGACCAGGAAAGGAGGGAAGGGAAAGAGGAAGAAAAACAGGAGTATATATTAATTCCTCACCAGGAATGTAAACATTATGTACTACAAACACGTACTATTAAACAAATTAAAATACAAAAAGTCCGTTGAGATCATTTACACATTTTCAATTGGATGATTTATATTTTACTTTCAATTTTTTTGAGTTTTCTATGTATCCTGAATATTAATCTTCTGTGTTTTACTTTTTAAAAAGAGTTGCATTTACTTTTTTTAAGGCGCTAAACATTTCCAACTAAACCTCGGTTGTTTGGCTGGAGAAGCAGTTCAGAGCTGTGTGAGATACTGCAGAACTGGTCTAGTCCATGGTGCTTACCGCAGTGCCCTTGAGAATGGGCACATAGGATATGACTGATTTTGGTTATGGGGTGACTTCACCAATGAAAATGTGGCCGTGGTTCTGCAATGGGAGCCTGCATTAAACCTTTATGGTTGGACAAAAAGAAGGTTATATCAATCTGAAGAATTATTCCAGTGCAGAATACTATGGTTCTGTGCTTCAGGGTACAACTCAAAGTGAATCTGGTAAAAATGTGGTAATTTGGGCTCCCGGTGTAAACCCACACTAACACCGTTCCTACCAGTGCAGGCCTCCTGAGCTGCATATTTATTCTGCAATAAAGATGACAGAATATATGTATGTTGCATGCCTATGTCTTGTTACTAAGGAGGATTTCCCATGTCAAGCAAGTGACTCTTAACACAGACAGGCAACCTGTCAGAAAACAGAGAGTCTCATTTTTTCTTCCCCAAGGACTTTCTCTTCTTTTTTGTGTGGTGAAAGTGAAGGACAAGTCACAATTTAGAATAATTTTCTTAGGCTAGCTTCACACATATTTTTTTTTTCTCTTATATTTTCTGTTGCTAGTTCTGCAGACTTCAAGATGTGAGTCTAAAAATAAAGACACATGAAGATTCAATCACTACTATTCTTTTATTTAAAGCTCTGGACAATTACTGAGGAGAAAAAAAACCCTTGGGGATGAAAAATAGAGATTAGAAAAATTGAATAAGAAAGTCATTATGTACAATACATCATTTGGTATACGGTGCTTTGCGATTTTGAATTTTAATAATGAGTCAGAGAATAGTTAGGATTCTTAAAGAGTATTATGATCCAGTAAAATTATTCCCACCAGGGCATTTTCATAAGTGCTGGGAAGATTAAATTGATATTTAAATATACCTTTCAAAAGCAGATATTATTTCCTACATTTCTGGAAAAATGATTATGGTTGTCTAATTAACATTGGCCAATGACCACTATGCTCATTGGCGAATTCTCTGATATGATACATGCAGTTAATTGGGCAACAACAGACTAATGAATATGCATATCTATAATGTGTTTAAATTTTGACAAGGGCCTGATGCATACGTTTGTACCTAAAAAGCTCAAGCTGTATCATACTATAACACTATATCTTCTAAATCAATTACAAAAACACGGGTAGTGTAAATCCGTAACTCAACAGGAAAAACTCAAAAAAAGATAGTAATATAGAATCCAGAGAAGAAAGCATGGTATGTTGTTATGGCAATCGGTCATTCATTTATTTATCCATTCTTGCATTGCCAAAGAAACTTATGTATTTATTATGGCACTCTGCTGAAGAATGAGAAATAAGATATTGTTGCCAGCCTCAATTTACCTAAGTTCTCGAAGCAGAAGCAGAAAAAGAAGTATGAAACACAAAGCAACAAAGCAAAATAAGACACCTTCCTGAAAAGAGGTCCAGAGAGACGGTCCTTCATATTCATAAATATTGTACTTGAGTCTCAGGAGGAAGTCAGATGTAGAGATATCTTAGGGTGATGTCTTCTGACACAGCATTCTCAAAGACAAATAAGCAATAGGTGGACAAATACCCCAGCTTCCCACTCATCAAGTAAAATAATTCTCAGTTTGGTGCGGTCTATGTTGTCTCCCAGATTTCCCAAAGAGTACTGAGTTCTTGATCATTTTCCTGATTATACGCTGCTCCTTCCCTTTCCTTTTCTGGTCCCTATCCTAAAACAAACTCTCTGTACTCGAGGTCTTGTCATAAAATCTGCTTCTGTTAAAACTCAACATTTGTAGTGCGTTCTTGTTCATAGTAAGCAATGGTACTGTAAATTACTTCAATATGGCCAGCATATTAAAGTTTGATTTAAAATGCCCCCCACTGTGGCTTGTATCTAGATTTCTCCCTAAAGCCTCAAGAGCTCATAGATGAGACTGTACTAGGGTGTGTGAGTATGGTTTAAATCTGCTAGTTGGATTAGCATAGTTCTGGGTGTGGCTGAGTAGATGTACTCACAATGGAAGCCCCACCCTAGGTCTGGGTTGCATCACCCAAAAGGCTTGCAGCCTGAATTAAATATAAGTGGACCAAAAGAAGCCAGGCTTACTACTTGCTGCCTTAGTGATTGCCCTGCCATGGACCGTTTCTTCTCTGCCCTGCCCCTCTGCCAGGCCACCCTCCCTTGCAGCCAGCTGACTATGGACTGAATCCTCTGCAAACTGTGAGCTGAAATAAGCCTCTCCTTTACTTTAATTTTGGGCTTCATGTATTTTGTCTTACCAAGGAGAATAATAACTAATATGCCCCAAATACTCATATGTTTAGAGGTGGGGATATTGGAAGGTAGTTGGGTCATGGGGATCATAATCCACCAAACATTCAGTTATAATAACAGAAAACAAACTAAGGCATTTGATGTATTGCTTCAAAAAGAGATCTAATTTGATTTTAAAAGTAATGCTATACAGAGCAATAATGAGTTGACTCCACTTGAATATTCCTTTGTGTTACAGCTCACTTCCTTTTAAGAAAAGGGCACGCCACTCATATCTATAGAATATCTACAACTCTGTATCCACGCTTGTAAATAATGACATCTAGGGTAGCAGACACCACAAAGATATACAACTTAACATCCATTTTGTTTTACATTTTTGTCCCTGTTATACTGCAAGAGTTGGGAAAAATTAACAATGAATGACATTTCATCCCTGGAAATCAGTAAATCTTTAAGGAATAGAAAATCTAAGCACTAAGTCATATTTCTAACCCAAGCACTTGTCTATTGATGCATGAGCGACCTCTCTCTCTCTCACACACACACACACATACACACACCATTGAAAACAGTCATAGGGAAAGTACACTATCAGAGTAAGCAGTTTTTTTTTTTTTCTTTTCAGTGGTAAAGGCTAAAAAGTCTTTCCACTGTCAAGTTACTATTCACTTCCCATCATAGGGATCTATAAAAGAAGCAGGAAGTGATATTCAGGGTATTGTTGTATAACATATCTAGAAAAAAATCCACGAGCTATTTTCACAAAGAGAAGTGTACTATCAGCGTCCCTTCACTGTGGCAAAACACCTGAGAAAATCAATTTAAAGAAAGAAAGGGTTAGTTTGGCTCATGGCTTCATGGATTTCAGTTCATGATTGGTTGTGTCCATTGTTTAGTGGTGTAGTGAGACAGAAACATCACAGGGGAAACGTATGGTGAAGTAAAGTTGGTCATGGTGGCAGCCAGGAAGCAGAGAAAGAGATAAAAAAACAAAAGGAAGGACAGAAAGATTTGGCAAGTTTGGGGACAAGATATAGTCCTCAAGGGTCTACTACCATATCCCACCACTTGCAACTGATTCCTACCATTTAAATTTCCATCTCCTTCCAATAATGGCAGCAAAAGTATGAATTCATCAATGAGTTAATCCGCTGATAAGGTCTGAGTCCTCATGGTCCAGTCACCTCCCAAAGTGCCACCTTTGAACATTCTTGCTTTGTCGAGAAAGCTTTCAATACGTGAGCTTTTGGGGCGATTCAGATCCAGGCCATAACAAGGATCTGTTATCTGATTTCCATCTAAAGGCAGGACTAATTCTGATAATTGCCTAATGCTGAGTTTCCATGGTGAGACCTTCTTGATTGGTTACTCGGGCCTTTCTCCTGGTATCTCGACTCTCTGGGCACTGCCTGGAGCTTCTAAATAATTTACCTCCAAGAAGCTACTAGAATGAGCCTGCCATCCAGCAGAATCATAGTTTTCTGCATGAATCCCATAGACAGAAGACCCCAGATGTGAGGAAAGAGAGGGTTTGTTTATTCATCCAAATTGCTATCATCAGCAGCGAGGCAAAGTGAAGGATCAATGTCAGAGAGAATTCAGTTAGGACGCAGCTGCATGGGAGAACTTTAATTTCACCCAACTACAATCACATTTTCCCTTATTGCTTCATTCAACTCATTCTCTTTAAAGAATGTGAAAGCAGCCTTTGATAGATACCGCAAGCATCCTGTGTTTCTGAACAGCATCATCTAACTAGGCCAAAAGCAGAGGAAGGCATCCTTGTTGGCAAAAGAATGCAGCTTTTCTGTAACCAATCAGAAATAAATGGGCAAGGGATGCCATGCTAGCTGCTGCCTGTTTTCCCAAAACAATCTTTTAAAAATATTTTCTGTATTATTTTGCTAAATCTAACACAATAACTCTATTGCCTTTCTTTTTTACTATTAGTTTACTCAGATCAGCTTTATTGTTATTGCCGCTTCCTTTTGTCTGGGTTTTAAAATATTGCAATAATGAGATGTTACAAATCACTGTCTCCTTGGGCGCTGCACCTGTGGGTCTCCTGGAGCGTCAAGTTTCTTACTTTAACTCTGCCTCAGTTTTCTCAGATGTAACACCAAGTTCTAATAGTATTGCAGAGTTGTATGATTTCAGGGAGGTAATCCATTAAAAGGTTTGACCTGAGACACATAACCAGTGATTATTAGAATTGTAAGAAATATATTCAAAGATGTATTCCCAAGCTCCCTGTTAGAGTTACAGACCCTTATTTACACAGGTTGAACATTCCCTAATGTAAAACTCCAGAAACCAACCCTGGCATGGTGGTATGCACCTGTCATTGCAGCTACCCTGGAAGTTGAGTCAGGAGGATCACAAGTCCCAGGCCAGTCTTGGAAACTTAGTGAAACCTCCTGTCAAAAAATCCAAACACCAAATAAACTAAAAACAATGAACAAGAAAAGTCCCCAAAACCCAAAACCTAAGACGTTCAAAAATCAGAAATGTTTTGTGCATTGATGTGATTCCACAGATGGACAATTCCATACCATGAAACTTTTCATGCACAAATTATATATATATATATATATATATATATATATATATATATATATATATATATATAAATTAATTTCAGGCTGTCAGTATAAGGTATCTATGAGACACACATGAACTTTTGTGTCTAGACTTGGGCCTCATCCCCAAGATATCTCATTAAGTATATACAGCTATTTTAAAACCTAAAAACTCTAAAATCTAAAATCCTCCTGATCCCAAGCATTTTGAATATAGGATACATACTGTTCTGATATAGAATTGTTATGTTATATGCTATCTTGCTTGAAAGTGGTTTAAGCAGGGCTTATAATACACAAAAGATACGATGCATGAACACAAATAGAAAAGACAGAAGTGAAGACGAAATAAGATTACTAGGTAACAAGCAAAATTCTCATGGAGTGCTTTTGAGGATGGAATGTAAAAAGAATCTTCCACATTGCCTGGTGCAACCTTCTTAAAAACAATGGGTCAGTATTGGCCTGTTCTGATTGAATTCACGGTGGTGACTTTAGATATGAAAGTTTATCTATTTATTATAATAAATTTTGTTATTTTGGCAGAACTGACCTAAATGAACCCTTCCTTCCCCGCCCTTCTCCCCCTTTCCCTCCCCTCCTCTCTTCTCCCCTCCCCTTCCCTTCCCACATATATTTTACCACTGAAGTACATTCCCAGCTCTAAATCACAGAATTTAGAAAGTGGATATTTACTTTTTGTAACTTTTGCAACCACTGTATTTGAGGGTGTGTGACTTAACAACCTGATCGGAAACTATGTATTTCAGATTCTCCAAATCACTTATACTTACTGAATTTACTTCTCTTTACTCTGACTCAAGTGCAGGCCAACATTTTTTTTCTCTTTTGTAAAAGACCGGGTAGTGAACATTTTGTCTTTGTGACATGCATAATCTATGGCAAAAACACAACACTGCTGACTTAGGCAAGGACAGCCATGGACAAGAACTGAGTGAATGTGTTTGGGTGTGTTCCAATAAAACTTTATTTATAACAAGTGGCTATGGGCCAGATTTAGCCTGTGGACTACACTAGTTTGGTGACCTTGGCCTCAACTAACCTAAACAAAATGTGAATGCAGAAAAAGATTTCAAGAGTTAAATCAGCAAATCCAAGTCTATCATATCCCTATTTCTCCAGAATCAACCCCAAACATTTTAAAAATCTATTAGCATGTGGCAATCTGCATTGAGAAGGGAAAGAATGGCCTGATGATAAGTCAATATTAGGAATTTACTCTTATGCACAATTCCAGGAAGTATTACGGAGTCAATGAATTCATCCCTCTGTGACAGTAAAGGCGAATTGTTAACCGGATGGGCTTGGGAGCCACCTAGGGGGCTAGTCACTCACAGTTCTGTGTGCGTTTGGGTGGGGCATGGGTCTGTGATCTTGAATTCTATATATGCTCCCTTACCCTTCAGTCTGTGGCACTGTTCACTGCTCTGCTTCCGCGCTGCTGTGAACTGATCAGCTTTGCTTTCCAGTACCTCTCCGCCATGATGCTCCTGCCTTGGACGGAATCCCTGAGCTCAATCGGCTTTCTCATTGTCTGTCTGGTGGAGGTTGAGCTTTATAAAAGCTGGTAAAAATTATTTTCGGTCTTGGAATGAGCAACCTGAACTATTTTAGAAACAACTTTCTAAAATAGTTTTCGTTGTTAAGTCTGTGATCTTTTCTCCTCCTAGAAAAAAAGGCAAAGCATGTGTATAAAGCAGTGTCCCATAGCAAGAGATACTTGTTGATTCATTTTCCCAAAGGAAAAATGCTACATATTCTTTGGGAAAATACACTAGCGCAGCATTCCTAAAATATACCTCTTGTAAAATTAATACCACGGAAGGTGGGAAGCCAATCATGCCAGTCTTCAGAAAATTACCGAATGAACATGGGAAGGTCAGGCCTAAAACCGGGATGATTTAATCACTCTAACGGAATAAGGACTACTCAAAGTTGCCCTGCTAAAGATTTCTACGGTCATTTTTGTGTTTTTAATCATAAGGATATTATGTACTTTTATTCAATTTATTCCTAAGTAGTTTGTATATTTGGATGTTATTATTGTCATTTAAAAACTTTGTGTGTGTGTGTGCTATTTTCGTAGGTTTTGATAGCGGGGAAATGCTGCTTTACAAAGCTGAGTGGAAACTATTTTTTCCAAACATTCTATTTTCCTAAAATTAAGATTGGTCTTGTTTCTTTTTCAGATGTTCAGTAGAATTCATATCCCAAACTACTTGAAGCTGCAATTATATTTTTGTAACATTTTGATGTCTAGCTGCTCGTATTATTAAAGTCTATTTGTAAATTTGAAAAAAAACAGATTTCTACGGTCCGACTTCAGACATGCTTTCAAATAAATCAAACCTGATCACTACAGGTACTCAAAGCACTCACAAACTTTTAGGAAGCTCCTTCAGAAAAAAGATGAAAGGGGCTGGGGATTTAGCTCAGTGATTAGAGTGCTTGCCTGTGAAAGGGCTGTCTTGCGCATTTTAAGATGTTAAGCAGCATACATATTTTAGCTTCACCCAACAAATATCAACTGCAGCCCTCACGTCAGCCCAAAATATCCCGACATGGTCATTAGAGAATGGGCCACATCACATTACTTACTCTTGACAAACTGTTTGGTTCAGTTCGAAACCAAACCACACCACACCAAATTAAAACAAACCATACTAAACCAAACCATACAAACCAAACCAATGCAAGCAAAATTTCACACACAGTGAAGCAAACTGAGGAAGTAGTTTTTGGGACAAGCAAAGCCACATGGGAAGCTTATATTCACACTTTTGGAGGTATCCAACAACTTTCTTAGGATGCAGCACAAGCTTGCCAACCCGAAATGCTGAGTGTGGTGATGCATACCTGTTATCCTAGCACTCCGAGAGGCTGAGGCAGGAGGATCCAATGCTTAAACCCAGCCTGGAGGACTTAGTGACTTAGTGAGACCCCGTCTCAAAACAAAGCAAAGCAAAACAAAACAAAAGAAAACTAAGTGTGTTGGTGAAGTAGCTTGACCCAAAGGCCCTGGGTTCAATCTCTAGTGCTGCAAGAAAATTAAATTTAAAAACAAAACTGGATTTATTCTCAATGCCCATTTGCTTGATTTCAGTGAAAATCAGACCCTTCAGTGGCAGACACACTGTTTCCAAAACCTTGAAGGAACAAAGGTGGGTGCTTCCTGTCAACACCTGCCCTGTCAATATGGGTCTACCAGGTAATTAACTCAGCTCTTCACAAACACAACTCAGGAAGGAAAAAGACAGGCAAATCACTGTTCTAATTGCTCTCAAATACTGCTAATTGTCCTCCTGACTGCTAGAGGCTCTTAGGGATGTGGGAGGTGGTGCTTCAACCCAGGTGTATCCACTTCTTACTTGCTCTTCCTCTTACTTCCCCTTTGTCTCCCCTGACCTTTGATTTGTCAGTTAAATTCATAGATGAAAAAAGGGAAAGATACTTGAAAAATGTCTGGCAGTGGGGCTGGGGATTTAGCTCAGTGATTAGAGTGCTTGCTTTGCAAGCACAAGGCCCCGAGTTCGATCCCCGGCACCACAAAAAAAAAAAAAAAAAAATGTCTGGCAGTGACTGGCAGGTTGTTCAAGATGATAACTAAATGACTTGGGTTTGTGGCATGGTTCTCAAACTCAGCATCATTGACATTTACGATTGGATACAATTCTGGAGGCTGCGTCTATGCTATATATTACAAAATACTAAGCAGCATCCTTGGGCTCCAAACACTGGGTGCTAATTGGACCACTGCAACCCAAAATATCTCCAGACATTGCTGAATTTGGGTTTGTGTTGTTTCTCCACCTCAGCATTATTGACATAACAATGGATGATTTTCTGTGGTGGGATCCACGCTATACAATGTAAAATATTGAGCAGACTCCCTGGGCTCCACTTACTGGGCCCTAATTGGGCTACTACAATCCCAAATGTCTCCAGATATTGCTGAATATAGTTTTGGGAAAAAATTCTTGACCTCAGCTTTAGTGACAATTAAAATTGGATACTTTTCTATGGTGGGATCCATTCTACATATGGATATATGGTGGAGTATACCTACAGGGTGCTAATTGGCCTATTGGCCTATTGTAACACAAACAATCCCCAGACACTACCAAATATTGTGAGGGTGCAAATCGTCTCTATGGAGGATCAGTAGTTTGGGGAATGAAAATGAACACCAAAAGAAGATTAATTGCCAGAAACTAACGAACACTCCCAGGATCATTTTGAAATAGAAATATACTGTGATGTTTGGAAGTCCTCAGTGTGGGGATTAAGCTGGCACGTAGAGGATTCTTCAAACCTCGCCAGTTGTTTCCAAGAAGCAGTAAGAGTTTCTACAGGGGAGGCATTACCTTAGACTTTCTGGGGTCTGTCTGTCTCAGGTGCAGATGGGGTTGAGAACTACCGATGTAGGAGAAAAATCAATGAGGATGATAGTTCAGACCTAGCTAGTCAACATCACAATGACCAAAAGATCCACCTATATCTTTGGGCTTCATCCATGGTGGTTCATTAACTGTGGGACCATGTTCAGCTGGAAAAGGTGCACACTTCTGAATTTCTATCAGCCATTTTGAACGTGGGCTCCAGAAGAGGATGTAGGCTGGGAGATGGGACACTGGCCATCACAGCTCCATTCTCTGCAAGTCGTTTCTGGAAACTTCTGCCGTCATATTCTTGCAGATAATAAGAATATTAACTACTATTACTATTTTTTGCTTTAGTATTTATATCACAGTCCCAACGTCCTCCAGGCTATTTTAAACCTACTTGGCAAAGTAATCTTCATAAGATAGGAGACAAATTGGGCTAGAATTCCAGTAGATCTTCTCTAGCTCTGCCCTGAAGCTTACAGTAATAGGTAAGGACTCACACGACCTCCTGCTGCCATCACAAATGTACTCACCTTCTAGGACTCTTCCTCACTCACTCGTCCATTCTAGAACTTCTGGATGTCTCTAGAATGCTCTAGGCACACCCTCCTACTCACTCTTCCTACAAATCTCTTCCTGGCTATTTCAATCCTCTCTCCTTCTTCTAAGTCTTCTCTCATTTTCATCTCAAAGACATTTTTCCTCTCCATTTCGTTTGAAATCAAACCCTCAAACACCACTTATTTCTCATCCAACTTTCATTTTCTTTACAATATTTTTGGCCACCTGTATTTTTTGCTTAGGGCTGCTATAACAAATCACTACACACTGAAGTCTCTTAACAGCAACAGAAATTTACTGTTTCAGAGCTCTGGAATCACAAATTAAGGTGTCTTAGGGCTGTGTTCCTTCAGACACAGGCTCCAGAGGAGGATTCTTCCTGCCTCTGCCACCTCCTGGGGCTCCAGATGTCCCTTGGCTGTGGCTGCATCACTCCAGTCTCCACTTCCATCTTCATGTGACTTCTCCTCTGTGTCTGTGTCCCCTCTTCTGTCTCTCATGAGGACATTGTCATTGGATTCAGGGCCACCCTGATCCAGTATGATCTGATCTCGTGATTAATTCCATCTGCAAAGATACTATTTCCAAGTAATGTCCCATTCACAGGTTCTGGGTTCAGGGCATGAACATATCTTTGGGGGCCACCATTCAATCCACTACGTTTGTATCCAGTTCCCTCTAAAGGCTCTAGGGGACAACACTTCCTGCCTCTTGCTGTTGCTGATGACTCCAGCCATCCTGTGGCTGCGGCCCCATCACCCCACCTCCAATACCAACATCTTCAGATCTCCTCCCTCTGTCTTTACAATATCCTATTCTCTATGTCTGTCAAATGTCCCTCTGCATCGTCTTCTAAGGACACATGTAATTGCCTTTTGTACACACCTGGATAACTCAGATTATCTCTTCAACTTCAGATTCTTAATCACATTTTCAAAGACTCTGTTTCCATACAAAGTAACATTTCTTTGCCAAAGACTAGGACCTGATTTGCTGGGACTCCAGGTGTCATATTCAGCCTGCTATAGTACCTACTTATTTTTCATCCACAACCATTCATTCCATCTTTCCCCAGTATGCTATAAAATCCACTAAGGATAGTTTTTGGTTGTTTTTATTTCATATTCCATTCCTATATTTCCCTTCCAGAGTACGGTAGACTCAGTAAATTTTTGGAACTGATTTTTGGGAATAAATAAACCTCTATTGATATATCATTATTAGCCTCAAAGTACTTTAATGAAGTAGATATTAATTAAAGAAAACCTTCAATGAATTGTGAGATGACAATGGATAATGCTTCTTTTAAAAAATTACCCATAGGTGCGACAGGGGGAAAAATGAGTTGCAAAATATGAAAGAAAGACCAAGACTCACTGATAATAAGGTCACACTTGCTATGGGACTTACTGGCTTGCAGAACAGAACTTAGACTAAGAAAAAGAAAGAGATAGGTGGGAATTTTATAGAATATGGAGAAGACCAAAGGTACAACTTCTACATGGATCAATCTGAAGAAATTTTCACCAGGATTACACCTTCATGCTACAACACACCAAAGACAAAGAAGCCCAGAAGAAGGGAAAATGTGTAATTCCCAATCAGTTAAAGGAGACATTCAGAGAAAAGCAAACATACAAAAATTTTATGTCTATCCAAAAAAAGCAAACAAGCAAGTAGGAAAAAATGGTATTCATCATCTAAAAAAGTCAAATGTTAGTTGAATGTGGAGCAGGAAGAACTGATTGGCTGTTATGGTTTTAATTGCTGTCAAAACACCATAAAAAGCAACTGGGGATATCTGGTTAACTTAAGGATACAGATATCCTTTCTCTCGACCATCTTTCCTTTCACGTTTTTGCTCAAAGATACTTGTACAAGATTATTTACTGCAGAACTGAATGTAACATCAAACTATACTGAATATTCAACCTCAAACGGCTCAGTAAATTGTGGTAGAGTTGTGCATAGATCACAACACAATAGTGTGAAGTGAAGGGGCAAGATCTCAATTATCAACATGAATGTTCTTGAAACATTAAAGCCTTAAAGATAGTATAAAGTTTACAGGACAGGGATGATTTTAAATGCACGTGCATAAGCAAGCTGCACACATCTGATGTATAAGTGGGCTTCCAACAGGCTGCACTGTGAAACATCTAAAGCAGGGTGTGAAATAGAAAGCGACAGAGAGAGACAGACAAGAGACAGAAACAGAGAGAGGACACTTTGACGTAGCTTTTATTAAAGTACTTTCCTATAATTGTTCTATTGGATCAGTACTTCTTATTATATTACACTCATCTCTTACTGTGACTAACTTATAAGTTACTCTTTATCATTCATATATGTGCACAGGAAAATAGCCGGTGTATACATATATATATATATAAATGTACAGGAAAATAAAGCAGTGTCCACACAGGTTTAGGACTCTCTGGGTTTCAATATGCCCTGGGGATCTTGGACCATATATCCCCATATATCCCACACATAGGGACTGACTGCTCTATACTAAGCATTCCAGTTTCTATGACTAAATTTATTGACATGCATTATGTGTATAAAATAACTACCTATGCAGAGAAGAGAGGAAGGTTTACAAAAATAAATATATTTTGTTTGTTACACCTTGACCTTTTTCACTTTCTTCAACATGTTTAATGACCTCATATCATTATATTTTAATTGAAGCAAAACATTCTCCTTCCCTTTTGCAATGTCAGTGGCAGCTGGTCACGGAAAGCATCTGGACAAGAGGCACCTTTGACAGAAGTGTACAGACAGTCCCAGACCGAGGCTGCCTGAACCATGCAGATAACGCATTTGTCTTTTTTACCAGAGTGCAACCTTCACTTGTTTGGAAAGAAATCACCCTTCTCCGAGTGTAAGTGGTACTCTGGGAACGATCAACTGCTATCGGGAGTTCGTGAAATGCTCTCCATCCCTGGATAGCACAGACTCACAGCGCAAAGACAAGTTCACGAGGAAAATCTTAAATACACTCTCTTCTTGGAGAACAGATTGTGGTTGGGAGTCCCAGAATGGGAGGTAGACAATTAGTTCCAGCAGCCAATCCTTGCTAATAGGATTCATTCCTTTGTAATCTGTTTGCAAGGCACATTCCTTCTCTGTGTTTATAAGCTCCAAGCAAGAGAAACTTGGTTTGTATTTGCTGTACGCGCTTGATTCTCCTAATTCCAAGAGAAACCAGATGGTCGTCACTACCTGTGTCAACATTGCTCATCTTTTGTCGTGTTACAACAAAATCTAAGGCATAGACTTTTACAAATTTTTGGTGCACACCTGTAACCCCAGCACTCTGGAGGGCTGAAGGCAAGAGGATTGCAATTTCAAGCCCAGCCTGGGCAACTTAGTGACTTCGTGAGACTCTATCTCAAAAGAAAAAATTTAAAAAGGGCTGGGAATACAGCTTAGTGTTAAGGTCATACCTTCAATCCCTGTTATTGGATAAGTAAATAAATTAAATAAGTAAGTGGATAACATTCTAATTGACACACATTTTAATCATATATTTATAGGATCCAATGTGATGTTTTAAGATATGCATACAATGTGTCATGAGCAAATTAGGCCAGCTAATACATCCATCACCTTAAATATACATCATTCTTCTGTTTTGGGGTTTTTGAAATTCTTCCCTCCTATTTTGAGGTAACCCATAAATCAGTGATCACTAACCCCTTTAGCACTGGGGACCGGTTTTTTAGAAGACTGTTTGTCCATGGATAGAGATGGCGAGGATGGTTTGGAGGCAGTTCAAGAGCATTATGTTTATCATGCATTTTATACTTGTCATTATTATACTGCAATACACTATGAAATAATTATACAGCTCACCTTAATACAGAATCACTTGCCACCATGAAAACCTGTGATGTGAGTCAGCAAGCAGTTGATTTATTATGGTCACTGTGGCGTCAAACCTCTGTGCTAATGTACATCTGTATTAGCAGCTGCTCCCAGTGCTAGCATCACAGTTGCAGCTGCAGGTCAGATCATCCGGCATTAGATTCCCACAAGGGTCACACAGTCTAGATCCCTCACATGCACAATCCGATTTGACAGGAGGCAGAGCTCAGGCAGAAATGAGAGTTATGTGGATCAGCTTTAAATACAGATGAAGCAGATTGGGGAGCCCTCCCTTCAGTTATTGTTAACTCTACCTACTCTATTATGCTGCAGAGCCCTAGAACCTAATGTTCCCGTCTTCCTGTATCTTCCAACATTCTTTTTAATTTTCACTATTGTTTTTAAGTAGCAACTCATGTGATGTACTGTAACGTTTTCATATACATATATATGTATATTGTATATACACATTACAGAATGTGTAGATCAAACTAATTTGAATATTCTTTTACTCACTTTCCAATATTTTCGTGGCGATGCATTTGAAAATTACTCAAAACTGTTTTGAAATATACATTATTGTAACTATAGTTGTATTACTCTGTGATTGTTCTCAAAAGGTTATTTCTCATGTCTGATTAAAATGTTGTACCCTTTGACCAACATTGCCCTGGTCTCTCTCTCCCCTCTAGCAGTCAGCTTTCCTGAAACAAGAACTTTGGGTGAGTTTTAAAAGGGCGGATGCAGGCTGGATTCCAGCGGAAGGAAGAATAGCCGCAGAAGAGACGGGTGGGCGACAAAATGAGCAGCATTAACAAACGCCTTATAAATATGCTCACTATACAACAAGGTTGAAGTGCTTTGCTGAAGGTCGTGTTTGAGTTGATACTGTAGTTCTCCCATTGCCTGCATGAATTTAGAGTGACAAATCGCCTCTCTGAATCCCAAGGTCTTCAAACTCCAACCTGTCTTTAGCTCCTTACTCAGGCCCCGAAGCACCATCTTTCTGCAGATTGCCTCAGACACCTTTCGACTCATCGCCCACAAATTGAGTATTCTCAACACAACATTTCAAATGAACCTTACACTCAAAATCCCCATCATCAGCTTACCTTAGGCATCATCACAAAGCCTATAATAGCTATCATTTTGTATTCTAGTCAAAAAAGCCAGGCTGTCCTTCTTATTTAGAGGTGGCCACATCTGGTCTCTTCTGCTTCTACTTCTCCATGACTTTATTTCTTCTTGCTTCACTTCCCTGAAGTGACCAGTCCACTGCACATGGACCGGTCACTCAGCTCTTTGTTTGTTGTTGGGAAGGCAGCAGCCCAATACCCACAACCTAAAGCAGGAGATGTTTATTTTGGTCCGTATTTTTAGTTCCTTGTCAATTGGCTCCAAGGCAGGTAGAGGGCATGGTGCAAGAAAGCGCTCATGACATGGTGGCCAGGAAGCAGAAGGAGAAGGAGAGAGAGAGAGGAAGAGACGATATACTCTTCCATATCACACCTCCAGTGACTCACCTCTTCCAACCAGGCCCCACCTCCTACCAGCACACTTCACCATGGATTCATCGGCGGATTCATCAAATCCACCAATGAGCACAGTGCGTGACCCAAACACCCTCCAAAAGCCCAATCACTGAACACATGAGACTTTTTTCTGTGGGGGGAGAGGGGACATGCTAGAGCCAAGCCAACACACAACCTCACTCCTAGCGAGGTTTTAGTACTGTTTGCTTAATGAAATGGATGCATAAATTAGTGTTCATCAGTACCTTTAGGAACAATAACTTCTCAAATGCTAGTTATTTGTTATCCCTCTGAAAAGCACTCATGACTTACAGAGAAAAAAACAACTTTTTTTCTG
>PVJO010027721.1:0-19117 GCA_004026905.1 Hystrix cristata
TCCCTTCCGCTATGAGAAGTTGCATGTATGTTATGATATTTCACTCTTGTCTGCATTATCTGACAAATATCAAAAAGGAAAATTTATAATAATAATACTGAAAACCAGCACAGTTGAGGACATACTACACTCAATAAAATCCTCAGGACTTTTATGTACATCATTTCATTTAATGGTGAAGATCATGATTACAAGCACCAGAATGAACTGGTCAAGAACAAAATCAAACTGCTCTATAACGTCAACACTGATTCTAAACATTGTATCTGATTTGGTTCTCATCTAATTCAATTTGCGGCCAGAATCATAGAAAGAACTAAGTCTGTGAACTGAGGTACCACTTGTAATCTATTTTAGCTTAGAAAGTTAAGCTATGACTACAGTTTAATTGTGTCCATCAAACATTTTTTTAATTTAAATTTGTCTTCTAGATTTTCTTTGTTTCCTATATTAAAGAAATATCCATTTTGTGTGATATGAACTTGCTAAGGCCATATTAATTTTTCTGCAGTGTTTATTGCTTTTGAGGATAAGCTTATATTACTAAAATTCATAAGTATATACAGATAACTAAATAACATATAATGAAACAAAGTAGGAGCGTCACAGGTCATGATTTACATTTAATACTTCTATATAACTATTTTAGTTACTATTAAAATCTCTTATAACTTTGATTTTTGCAGCAATTAAATTAATACAACTTTCTTAGTTTGTATGTATTTTTTCTGGTACACATGAGATTGCTTGTAATTTATAACTAATATGTTAGATACTTATGAGTCTTTAAAATGTTTTTCACAATGTAAGTATTGTCTATTAAACAATGTAGAAAACACTTTCTTGAATTTTCTATGTTTTACTTTGTAATTCAGATTATTTACATCCCTGCTTTAAGTGGATACAGCACTAACTTTAGATAAGTATCCCTTAATGAACCAATTTCAAATATTACTTTTGAAATCACTTGTGCAAACAAGCTCTTACAAAAAATATTATGACATGTAATTGTGTCAGCTACTCTTCAGAATTTAAGCTAAGTATACTCTGTATGGTTTTCCATGATTATTACCTGAGATTCATTAGGATTAATTATTTATTCTGGAATAAATTTTCAGTTGACCAGAATATAATAAGGTCATTAAAGAAAAATAAGGATGGATGCAGCATTTTTCTTTATCCAATGCTCAGGAACTCTTTGTCCTGCATGATTTCCTAAAGATAATGGCAAATGCCTCATCAGTGACATCTGACATTTCCTTAATTACCCTGAGGGGACATGACAGGAGGCTGTGCTGATCTGAATGCATCCCATCTTTCCAGAAGATATTTTCTCATTTCAGCCTAGTTCTCACTCCGTGCTCCAGGTAACAGGTTTCTTCCATCATTAAAAATCTTTATTACTAGCTATTATTAGTGTTTCTCCAGACCTGTCAAAGTAAGGAAGTTTACTCTGATTCTTCTGTTATTTTTTTTTCCCAGCCTAATATATTCACATGCCTTTTTGTGCTTTGAGGATAAGGAATATAACTTTGTGAAGTCTTCTAGGAACATCTCTTCTCTATTTTTGGTCTTTCTAAACATGAACCTACAAAAGTGCAGGTTTAATTAGGCGTTTCAAATTTTTAACCTGTCCTTGAGTTTTGTATGGTTTGTGCATAGTTTTCTTTGTCAATGATCAACTATTGTGTTTCTAGGCCTATTTCCACATACAGTTTAGTGTTATAATTGTATTTCTCATTAAAATTAATTTCTAGTAAGGGAAATTCTAAAATACCTTTTATATTTCCAGGCTATAAATTTGCCTAGATGATGGTTGGTTCCAGAATTTTGTCAGAAACATTCCAGTCACAAAGATGAACATACAGGATTTGGAAACAAGAAGTGTGGACTTATTTCTGTCTCTTCGTGATCCTAGAAGAAATTCAACGATTCCATTGATCTATTTGAGAATGTAAGAAACACAACTAAAACTCCCTGCCCTACCTACCTCACAATGAAAAGTGCATATAAAAATACTTTGCATACTATAAAACTGTATGCTTATAGATATTCTTATTAAAAATACATTCTGTAAATTGCAAATAAGAAAAAGCCACTCTGTGAAGAACTGAGAAAAAACTGTTGAGGTCATGTCTTTCAAACTTAAGCATAACTACAGCATTTACACTTATTCTCCAGAAACTATTGTATACTTTATTTAGTCAGATGTTACAGGGTAGAGGAAAGCTTCTGCTTTTGTACCTTCAGACTGTAAAAATGGATAATCTCTGTCATTCCCTAAGGGAGTAGAGGGTATCAAAAGCTCTCCCACACCACTCTCTCCAGCTGAGTTGATACACATACCTTCTCGGTTAATGTCAAACTCCCATTGAACTCTGTGTCAGACGAACAGCTCCTCAAATTTCCTTAGAACATTCATTGTTGGCTGATGCTGCGAAGTTAGCACTTGGTGTATTCTCACTTCCTGTGCCCAAGGCTAAATTTTCGGCACAATATCAGACAACTGAAAAACATGAAATATTCAAGTCTTACTAGGAGACTGTCTTTCTGTAATATTTCACATTTGTCATTACATTTTATTAAACCAGACATGGTAGAAAACAAAAAGAATAAAGAATTTCAGAGTTTCTTTGTATAAGGAATGAAGAGGGAAACAGGGAGATACGTTCTGCATATTGTACATTTACATTTTTATAAAATTATTATTTAGGAGTAGGGTGCCTAAGCTGAAGTTGTGACTAAAATTAACTATAGTCTGTTTGGTCCCCAGTGGACAAAATGGTCTTTCCTTTTCCAAAAATGTTGCTTGGAATTTAATAACTTATTGACTAAGTACTAATACTGCACTTTGGGCAATTCACTTAAATTCTTTCAGACTTCATCTTCTGCGCTGTCAAATCATAGTAGTAAAGATGACCTGATACAAACTACACGAACATTATTTGAGATAAGCACATAAAAGTGTCTTAAATGAATAAAATATAATTTCCTTAGGATTTATGCTCAGCAAGATCTGCAGAACATATCAAGGATGGACAAACTTAGAGTTGAAGGTGCAAGACAGAAGGCTGTTCCATCAAGAATCACAAAATATAATTATGGATCTAAGAGTCATTTATATAAGAAGAGAATACATTTGTCATTGTGTAGCACTAGAATGTACCCCACAATTTCCATGTGTAAAAATGTGGGCTTTTGGCAAGTGACTGGGTCATGAGGGTGCTGAGGCTAAACGTGCTGTTAGGACTTGGGGTTTTGTCAGAAAAGACTGCTCACTGAGTGTGTGACCTCTAAGGCTGTATCTCCTTCCCAGGCTCCTTCGTTCTCATCTTGCTTCCTGGCCACCATCCCATGAGCAACTTCCTTAGCACATGTCATTTCTACCTTGGAGCCAGCAGTCCATGGACTGAAAAATGATTCAAAATAAGCCCTTCTTCCTTTAATCTGGGTGTCATACATTGTATTCCAGCAACAAGAAAGTGACTAAGACAGTGTATAGGTAAATTTACTGAATTTTGTAGCTCAGGTATAACCAGATCTTCAAACAGCTAAGGAACAATTTTAAAAGACTTAAAAAATGGGAAGGTGTCTTTGTAACTTTCCTGGCCTCTGACTCAAAATACCCAACACCCACAACTTAAAGGAGCGGAATTATACTTTTGGCACATAGGTTCAGAAGTGTCAGTCCACAGTTGGAAGGCTCCTAGGGGAAAATAGCATGGCAGAAGAGTGTGGTAAAAGAGAGCTGCTCATATCGTGGCAGCCGTGAAGCAGAGAATGACGGGAGGGGCCGTGGAGGTAGATACACTGTTCCAGGTTGAAACCCTAGTGACTCCCCTCTTCTGACTTCTTTAACAACATTGGGCCATGGAGTTCTCAGAAGATTAATACACTGATTAGTACAGTGTCTTTATGATTCAGTCACCCACCAAAAGGCCCATCTCAGAATGCATCAGAGTTTGGGGAAACATTCATACCACAGTGATATATGTATATATGTACAAACATGTTTATAGCAACACAGTTTGTAATAGCTACGTCTTGTAAACAACCCAAATGCCCAACAACTAATGAATGGCTAGAGAAGATGTGATTTTTCTATGCCACAGAATATTACTCTCCCATAAAAAAGGATAAATTTGAGATATTTATAGGTAAATGGATGCACCTTGAGAGCATATTCTTAAGTGAAATATATCAGGCACACATGAGTACATATTGAATTGTTTCTCAATGTGAGAGTCCATAGTGTAAATAATGAAAAAAAGTATAAGAGAAACTAAGTAAAAGAAAGATAATATTCAATAGGGAGGAGAATTAGAAAGGGAGGAGGGTGAAAAGAATGAAGGGAAAAAGAAAAGAAAGGGAAAATAAATAAAGCTACTGTAAATAGGGAAGGGAGGGGAAGTGGAAGGGAGAGGTAGGGAAGAAGGGGGGGAACCAAGATAGATGTACCATGTACAGGTACATATTAACTATGATGAATGTGATCACTATGCACACAATGTACCAATATATGTTCTTGATGAATAAAAAAAAAAAAAGAAGAAGCAGAGAAAAAGGAAAGCACCACAGTGGGAGATACACCTTTCCCCTTTCACCATCTTCAATGTCCCACCTCTCCCATCCAGCACCTGCAACAGGATGTGGCTCTGGTTTCACCTACAGCTTAGCACTGTGCCTCCATGTCCTAACCACTTTCCAAAGCCCCGATTCTGAGTGTATGAAGGTTTGGGGGGGCATTCTAAATCCAAAACATAACAGAAGGATTCTACAGAGATTTTCCTGAAGGCTTAAGAATATATGATTTGGGGGAGGCAGAAAAATGGATGGAGAAACTCACAGGTAAATGGAGTAGCATCAGTGGATACATAAGTGCAAAATAAGAAGGTCTCAATAAAGAAAAAATGACATTAGTGTGGTATAAAAAGTAGTAAATACTTTAAAATATTTTTGTATAGTAAGGTGAAATCATTTTAGAAAGAATTTTAAAATTAAAGACATGCCAACTATAATATGATAGAAATACAAAATAAACAAAAGACTGTGAGCAATGTATGTAAGAACACAGGAAATTTTCCAGAACTTCCTGACTTTTTTTTTTTTTTTCAAAGAAAGAGTCTAACACTGATGAGAACAATAATTAGGCCCAGGAAGTCCAGCTTCAAGTCTATGGCCCATATCCACTTCAGGAATGATATTTTCTTTAAAATAGTAGTATGGCAGCCAGAATAGGGAAAATAATGTTTCTAGTTCACAGGAAAACAATATGTTAGCAAAGAGTAAAGGTCAGTTCTAAGATTGACAATCTGAAACAAGTTACTCACATCCTATCATTTCAAAATTAAGAATATCAACTTAAAATTATTAGCGGTTAGTCATAAGGAAAGAAAATAACTCCCCAATAAAGAAGCCTGTTATGAATAATACATTTCTCACCAATGATGAGAGATATTCTGGACTGATTTTAAGGGTGCTCAGACATTATCTATCTGATCTTTCAAGTTCAGCATACAAATCTTTCATCATCTATTTCCCTGAGACAGGATTTAACAATGCAGAGCCCCAAAATATTGGCATTTGGGCTGATTTTGCAAAATTGTTCTCTACTAGATATGCTCTGAAAGCTGTTGTCAAATCAAACGAAGCTGCATCGTCTACAAGCTTTGAGAGCAAAAAGACAAACATAAAAAAAAAAAAAATGATTGACCTGGCTCAGTATTACAGTGAAGGAAAGCCACGCATGTCACTCATACCGCTGCACAATTCTTTTGAGAATAGATAAAGCATATAGGAGGAGAGGGCAAAATAAACTTTCAATCCAGAAAAAGAATGTTAAGAACAAGGAAGGAAATAAAACCCAGTGGAAAACAAAAGGAGGGCACAGCACAGTAGAAAAGTCCAGATTCATTTTTCTGTGGTAGAAAATCCAAAATTCATTTCCCCTTCCTTTCAAGGGGATCACCTTAAGGCCATTCTGGTTCACAGAAGCAACCCAAAAAGCACCAGAGAGCAGCAGAAGAATTTGATGGGGAAAGGAATCAATGAAGACAGGCTGGTTTAACTTTGAAGAATTATTAACCACTAGAAAAGTCAAAATGCTTAAGAAACAAGGAGATGTAAGTCAATGAGGAGAGTATAAAAGATTTACTGTTAAATCCAGTTGACATGCCAGTTTGCCCAGTCAAGAACTAAGGTAATAGTTTAAAACACCTTGGGAACTTTTCTATGAAGTATATTAAAATAAGAACAGAAAGGGCTTGCCAGTCCTGTAGGTATTCACATACTTCTGAATTTCTAATTACCCAAAGGCATCCTTTAAAAAAGACCCAATGGTCTTTGTGCACTGCTGCTAAAAAAAATTAATATCACTTTATAAGTCATACTGTCTCTGATTAACATTGGAAAAAGCAATCTTTTCTGATGAGTGGAATCAGAGTTTGCTTTCAATAATATCCTTCATGAGATTGTACAGCTGGCATTTTTTATTCAGAAACAAAGCCTATGGCTATTTTCAATATATTTATCATAAATTTTAAAGATTATTTAATCACAATCAATTTAATCACAATCAATTTTGATTATTTAATCAAAATCATACATTTATGTTTACCCTAAAATATATTATCTGACACTAAACTTAATAATTTTCTGAAACGTAAATAAATAAAAATGCAAAGAAATCTAAACATAGTATCCTTTCTGTATACAAGGTATTTTTTCCAACCCTCACATTTCCTCAGACATTTATCACTGTCTTTGGAGTGATAAGGGATGTACATTCTAAGTCATGTATTTAAGTTTGGAGAAACTTCCTGTATTCCTCTAGTTTTCACTTTTCACTTCCAAACATCTTTCTATTATCTCTCCTGAGACTCACATCCTGCACATGCCTATACTTGGTCCTATACTTACTATACACTCTCTACACATCTATGCTTACTTCTACACTTACTATACTCTTCTACACTCCTATACATACTATATAGTCTACTAATGACCTACTATCACCCCTTCCCTTTGGGAGATGAACTGCCTGCATTCTTATCTCAATGACTGCATCATCTTGAGTGATATCATTTTGCTCATGAGTCATCCACAGAACACCCTAGTCACCTACTTGAATAGAAAATTTGCATCCAGTAAATTTAAATCACATCATTCTATACTCATGAATTAGAACTTTGCCATTTTACACAAAGTATTTTACCTCTGAAATAATAAACTTATCCATTCCACTCTAAATAAAAGTCCACATTATTTTGACTACTGTAACTCACAATACTATCTTCAGCTTTTTTTCCAATAATTTTCTCCATTCCTTTGATAACACTTTTTATTAAGCCATTTTCTCACGTTAAATTTGTAATTTTGGGGAATTTTATTAACTGTCAGCAGATGATTTGTACTTCTAATTCAAAGACAGTAAGAAATTAACTAAATGGAAAAATCATCAGTTGCCTTCCCTCAAATTAAAATTTCTATTTCCTCAAATTATTTTATGTTTTGAATTTTTATTTTGCTTCTGTGTTCTGTTTAATGAGTTGCTCTTCAGACAGCAGTCACATTTTATCTTTCATATCCTAACCGCACTGTCCCATCCAACGAGATTCAACTGCTTCTTCTGTATGTTTCTAAAGCATCTACTTCTTCTCTTTCAGTATATCTACTGGCTTGCTGTGATGGCATGCTCAGTTAACTGAGCTATCAAGCAGACCCTAGAGTGTACACATATGTTGCATATATGCATATATATGCATACGTGTATAAGTATATGATTTTTCCTTGATAATAGTCCATTAAATCATATTTAGTTAATTCAAAGTGTGAATTCAGTCTCTCCGTTTCTTAATATAGTTCTTAACCAAGAGAATATCTGTGTATTTTGAGTACTGATTTTTAGCACAGTTTAATATTTATAGGAAAGTAGAGAAAGTAGCATTTCACAAAAACAAAAGACCTAATTTACCTTGTAATTAACTATTTAATATCTTTTTTTTAGAATTTATGAACCAACACTAATGTATTGTTGTTAACTACAGTAAATTCCCTACTTAGGAAAGAATTCTGTTCCAGGAGAACTTTTGTAAGTCAGCTTTGTTTTTAAGTCTAACAAAGTGAGTCTTAATACTCTTTTAACACAAAAGTACAATATAAAACATAAAGAAACCAAACCTCCACCTCACCACCGCTTTCCCTCTTGCTTCCAAAGACGCTGGGCTCTGACTGAGCACTGTGCAGTGAGCACGCGGTAGCACAACTGCAACGACGTCCAGGAGACACGTGAGCTACTTCCGCGCTTTGTTCGCATCTATGTAATATGCGTGCGAGGTCCGTTCTCTCTCTGTAAGTTTGCAACTCGAATGTTTGTAACTCAGGGATTTAGCTGTAATTCAGATACCCTTAATTTTTACTTACTGTGTTTTTCTTTGTTGTTGTTCTGGAAACTTATCCCAGATACCACGTTGCATCTAGATTGATGTCGTCATGTCTCTTTAGTTCCTCTTTTGACTGTAGCAATTTGTCAGAATTTGCTTATTGTTAGAGCCTTAATGGCTTTAAGAAGAAAATTCAGAATTTGGAACTTGATGTTTCCACATGATATGAGGTCTATGGGCTGTTGGAAAGAAGATAAGAGAAGTTAAGTGGCATTTTCTCCAGGTTGTGAAAGGTAAATAATATCACATCTGGTGTGACAGTCCATGTAGAACTGGATCACCTGGCTGAGCTGGGGTTTGGCAGCGTTCTCTGCTACAAAGTTACTCTCTTGCTGCTTTTCCTTTTACTACATGGAATATATTCATTATGCACAGCTTGCAGGTAACCAGAGGTGGCTTATTCTCCTTTGAAGGAGGAATATACGAATTATTTGAAATTGTTCTATATATTTTTCTCTTTTTTCTAAGGCATAATTTATTTAAGCACTTATTTTTGTTCTAGTTCTAAGGATTCAGACATTTATGTCATCATATAAGTCTTCATCTATTATGACTTTATTTCAAATTGTTCCATTGTTGGCTTTTTAAAAAGTGGTAGGTAGTGTAGTTGTCAAGAGTGTGGTCTTTGAAGTCAGGCTGCTTGGATTAGTTGATTTCATTTTACTATTCGTAGTGCTGGGGATTAGACCCAGAGCCTGTGCACGCCAGGCAAGTGTTATATCACTGAATTACAGCCCAGCCCCCATCTCCAGACGCTGACGACTCTTTCAACTTATATCTTGTGCTTCTTTTATAGACTTCTATTATTTTGTGTCTCTCTTGTCTTTTTTGTTTCTTTTCTTTTCTTTTTTTTTTGGTGGAAGGGTACTGTAAATTTTTTCACAATACAAAATATTCCAGGGTTATTGAACATGCAGTGCTTAGCCCACACACGCACACATAATTTTCTATGTGTAATAATCATTTATATCTGTATTAAGGTAACCACAAATCCTCATCAATGAATCTGACGCTAATCCATGACCACATGGATCATTCCAGCCTACTACCCCTCTAAATTGAGAAACTTGTCTTTGGCAATTTGTCTTTCATGTATTTAAATGTGCTCTTGCCATAAACAAGTCTGCAGGTATCACAACTGTAATTATTGTTTCTGAGAGAAACAAATTTATCTTTTAGAGGATATGGGTTATGGACTATTTTTGTTGTTTTGCTCTTACAGACTTTATTTTTTTCCAGCAGAATAGGGCTCTGGTATAATTTTGTGCACTCCCATTTTCCCAAGAGCTGACTATGGAGGATACTCTGAATGTATTTTAAGCTGGCTGCCCCATTTGAGAATTTGTCCAGGTTTCTAGAGACAAGACTTGCACGTGTGGGTGTTCCCCCAGGACTGAGCCTTCACGGTCCTCTGACTCTCACAGTAGTCTACGCTCACCCTTTAACAATTTTTTAAAGTAATCATTTATATGTTCTTGGTATTTATACTTCCAGGCAAGCAGATCTCGGTTGTTATTCTCTTTATTCACCTGTCATTTGTGATTTTTGAGGATGCCATCTACCATCCTCTGGTAGGTCCAAGAGACTTTTCAGACTCATTTTCAGAGTTTTACTGGGGGTTGGGGGTGGGCAGAAATGGTTTCTCCAAGTTCTGACTTATATTTTTGGAACTGAAAGTAAAAGTTCTTCATATAATTTGAAGTAAGTACATAGACTAAGTAGGCTTTCCTTATTAATCCAAGTAATCAGCATCCTTTGGCAAGAAAACACCACCTAAAAATTACCATGGATTTAATTATTGTGTGGGCTCACTCTCCAGCTATCTCTCCAGGCTAAAATTAGGGTCATAGTTTATTCAGTCTGCATGTAATAGTAAACAAAAGTATGATGCCACAGTAAGGAACATTAACAAAATGAAGGTTAGTTAAAAGAAATAAAGACTCGGGACAGTTAAAAAAATGTTTTAATTAACAAAAAGGCATACTCTGCTCCCAATTTTGAAATAATGACTGCTATATACTGTTATATAACCTCTGGAGTGATTTGTGTATGTTTGTAGATTATAAAATTAAAATTTATAATCATAACATCATCATGAAAATAAAAAACATGTAAAACTCTATGTAATACACTAAATGTAATATACTAGATGCAATAGTGTATCTAATAAATTTAGAGCAACTATCATAACTAGCACTTAAGAACAAGTTGAAATTTAAGTCCTTCAGGTTTTGTTGCTTATAAAACCATTAATATAGAACATCTCCGTCCACCAGAGTTTTGGAAAGGTGAGTATTTTCTACATGTTTTATCTATGAACTACCTGATATTGTGTATAATTGTAGCAAGCAGCAGCCATATTAAACTATTTTTCTGATTCTGGCAATATTATTGCGAATAAATTGTCATAAAAATCTTGACTACACATATCAGAATGAAACTGGAGATTAGTGTCCTTAATTATTCTCATTGAGAGTGAAGTAGAGGATGGTAATTTTTACTGATAATAGATTCTTTTTTAGGTCCGTGAAAAGCTATTTGCTGTTAGAGACAGAATCATCCTTTAGTCTTCGTAAGAGCAGCAGAAAAAAAAAAAAAAAAAGCCTGCACTGTGACAATATCTTGTACTTATTTGTTTGGAAATGGTTGACAGGATTAACTCTCTGTTTCCCTATCTGGTAGGTCTGAACAATGTGTATGAAGCTGACTACGGATTCTCACTTGAAGACCCTTAGGACTGACTAATGATCCTTACTGACCAGTAATTGATGAAATGATCCTTCCAAATTGCACACCAGCACAGCATTTTAGTATAGCAGAAACAATTTACAGAGCTTTTCATTGTTCAGAGTTATGCTCCTTTGCCTTAAATTCTGTCCTGATCCACTTCAGCATCTGAGAAAAAGATTGATATTATCAAAAATGACACTTTCAGGAGATGGTTCCTGATGCTGCTGGGTGTAATAGATTGTAAGGCAGAAGCTGGTGCTGGACAGATTAGAAAGGAACCACTTTGCAGACATTTGGATTCAATCTGAGTTTGGCTGGGAGAGACTCCTGGTTTATGGCTAAAGCGATGTAGAGCAATGACAATTCTGTGAAAAATTAAGGAGAAAGCTTTAGCTAGACTTGGAGATACTCTCTAAATCAAAGGAAAGAGAATAGTAGTTACTTGCATTCTTTCTGTGTAGAAATATTCAGTTTGGCAAAATTTTAAAGAATAATTGAGTGAATTGTCTGAATTAAAGAATAACAGCATTTTCTAAAACAGAAACTGTTGCAGGAGATAGAGATAATGTGTGTATAAAATGTTGAAGCAAATATGTGTGTGTATTGTCCAGTAATTACGATTACCATTCATCGCTGAGGACAAACGTGTTGAATGGCCCTCAGTACCAAGAAGCCACCAGGAGTTACAATCCAAAATTTGGTTTGTTGAATATTAACACAAATATTCCTTTTATCGAGTGAATCTGTAAGTACTTCCATAGGAAATGAGAAGTGAAAGTTAAAAGGGTGGCTAGTTATGGGAGATTGCAGATATTATCTAAAGAGCATCATTTCCTTCCCTGAGCTGGATATATTTTTCTACCCAAAGCCAAGTGAAGGAGAGTCCAAGGAATCATTGCAGAGTTTATTAAGGCTTTGAGAAGTGAAGAAAGCAGGATTTGAAAATAAAATAGAGATGGCCCAGTTAAATGCAAATTTCAGGAAAAAGAACTTAATTTTTATATTACGATAATTTCCTGTGAAATATTTGCATCAAACTTATAATATAGTTCCTCATCTGAAATTCAAATCTAACTGAGCATTCCGTATTTTTATTAGCTAGATGAGGAAACTGGGTGACAGGCATTTGCTTTTCTGAGTGTATGGCTGCTGAGTAACAGCGTCTTTAGTTTTATTCTGATATGAAGTTCTGGAAAAGGCACAATAAGATTGTTTTTTCAAAATGATTTCTGGGAGGCTAAGAGTACACATGCTGAAATATTTTTAAAAAATCAGTTTCATGCATTTGAGGTTTTTGCTACAAGCTGCATTGTCTTTTTATGAAAAACTTGATGGTAACAAAGATTCTAAAAGGTATCAGCAACTTGGAGAAGGAATCCTCAAACGCTGTGTACAGAATAATCATCTAGGGATCTTGATGCAAAGATTTGGGAAGGGCTAGGGCCTAGACTCAAGGCAGAAGTCTTAAATTCTACATTTCTGATAAACTCTATGTTGATGCCAAAGCTGAAGTGCTTACTATCATACTTGAAGAAGTAATACGGCCGAACAGTGTCCAAGTTGAGCCAGTCCAGAGGCAAACTGAAAACCTCAGCTCTGTGTGCTTGTTCCTGTCAGTAACTGCAGATATCTTTTGGAAATTTAGAAATAAATTAAATTTAATCACTCATGCAAACCTAGTATAAGCATCCAGAATGCTAACCTATAGGTCAAGCTCTCAATATTAAATTTAAACAACAACAACAACAACAACAACAACAACAACAACAACAAACAGCATAGTATATGTCATTCTGTGCTCAGCACCCACCAGCCTCTTTCCTCTTAAAGTACAATCTAGTGCCCTCCTGAAGGCATCTGAGGCTCTGCGTGACTTAATGTCCTCTTCCATCCTGACATATCTGCTCTTCCTCACTTTTAACTATCAGTACTAATTTTGATGTTGTATTTTTAGCAATACATCTGTCTCCTGAAATATTTACTCTTTTCTGATCTCTGTGCTGGAAAGCAGATACCCGTACTTCTTATAAATGCCATGCAGGGGGCTGGCGATTTAGTTCAAGTAGTAGAGGCCCTGAGTCCGATCCCTAGCACCCCACCAAAAAAATGTCATGCAAACATAAGTATATTACTTCATATTAATGATTGAGCATGGAGAGTTAATTCTGTGGGGGGTGTCTATATTTTAATGTTTACTATTATAGTACAATATAGTATCTGTGGGTGGTATGTTCCAAGACCCGAGTGGATCCCTGGAATTACAGATAGCAACGAACCCAATATATACTACTTTTTCTATACGTAAATGCATACCACTGATAAATTTTAATTTAACAGTGAGGAACAATAAGAAATTAACAACTAAAATAGAAGAGTATAACAATATACAAAATAAAAGTTATGTGAATGTGGTATATATCTCTTTCACACACAATATCTTACTGTACTTTCACCTTTTGCTTTTAAAAAGGAATGTATAGCTTGTCTTTGGCAATTTCTAATTATTAACATCACTGTTGAGTGGTTTGGCATCACTTTTAAATAAAAAAAAAGGTTGACATGCACATAGGCACTGCTATATCACAAAAATGGATCTAATAACTGAGAAAGTGACTAAATGACTAATGGTTGGGTGGCCTATGTAGCAAGAATATGAGGGACAAAAGAATGATTCATGTTATAAGTGGAGTGGAGTGAGACTCTGCAAGATAGTAGCACATTACTCGGAGAGGTATAAAATACAAAATTTATGAATAGTTTATTTCTAAAATTCTTCCTTTAATATTTTGGACCATAGTTTGTGACTAGTAACTAAACCGCAGAAAACAAAACCATGGAAAAGAAGAAATGACTGAACATGTTTTCATTTGTGAGTCATTATTTATGTAGCCTACTCAAAAGCAAGCTAATTAATTCACCCAGTGTCCTATCTTTGATACAGAGTCGTAGACAAAGTCACGTTGCTAGATTGATGTTCATCTAAAAGTCAAACCACAGAATTTATCAACTACTACCTCCCTTAAAAAATAAATGATTGAAATATGGGGTAAATGTTTAACATTTTAAAAAATATTCATTATTGTGACAGATACAGTGTCATTAATCCCCCTCAAAACATTCCCTCTTATTTACCTGTCTTGTCACTTTCTGAAGCAAGCCTGGAAGTGCTCTTTCATAAGTGTCTTTAGGAGTTCTGAGCAAAAGTAAGGTGAAAGCAGTCGCTGAGTGCAGTCTAACAGAAAGCAGTCTTGTAATAAAGAAAAAAAAAAAATCACAGCATGTTCCCATCCCCCAAATCTAGCCCTAGGCAGCTTCTAGATCTTCTCAAAAGTCAAAGTGATCAGAAATGGTAAACATTTTGAATTGATTCAGAACATGGAGGAAGTCATAGCAATGAATCTAAAGACATGAAAAAGGATTTCAGAACCTTTTCAGAAAGTGACAAGAATGATGTGATTGGTGTCTTCAAGGGACAGTGTTTTGAGGGGTGTCTTTCACTGCTGTAATTGACTTTATAATTAGTCTATGAACAATGACTTTCAATTCCAACTTACAAATCCATACTTTTAAGACATAGTTCTACTTCTAGTTGAATATTTAAGGTCTTACTTCCTATAATGTGGGATATAAAATAATCATTTGATTGGTTTCTTGGTTTACTTTCCCCAAATTCTGTGCATATGTGTTTGTAGGAGAGAGAGGGAGAGAAGGAAGGAGAAGAAGAGTGAGAGGGAAAAGGAGAGGGGGAGAGAGAAGTACAGAAAGAAAGAGGGGGAGAAGGAGGGAGAGAGAGAGAGAGAATAACATAAACATAGTGTCTTCCTTCCTTCCATCTGACACATTTCCAAAGGTGGCAGATCTTTCTGACTCTCGTCTCTAATATTCCTGAATGAGTGCCATTCCCGGATTATCACAAGTTTATAAGCAGCTACGAAAACACAATAAAGATCACAGAAATCAGCCCTCACTCCCCTAACATCTTGTTTCAAATAATATTTCAGCAGTGAGTACCAGTAAAGTAAAGTTCCAGCTGCAGCTCCGGGCCCAGGGTCTCAAGAGAGAGCGCCCTTCATGCTTTCAGATCCCAGGCTTTTAGAACTCCTTCTACATCCTATTATGTTGCCTATGATGGCACTATTCCAGAATTTCTGTAGATCATACCAACAACAGTTTGGATAAAGTTGGATTTTATGGCAAGAATACACATTTAAAAAGAATTTTTAACATTACAGAATGAAAAACAAACGATAAAGTGAAGGTCAATCTCTACTGATGAAGGGAAACGTTTTAAAAAACTGTCTCCATAGCATCTACACATTCATCTACCAAATTATGCATATATATATAATTACATATATAAAGTTAATGTTTATCCTCATACACATCTGAACATAATTAAATGGAATGCCCGTCCCCGTTAGCGTTTGCTCCATTCCAACCTTCTCTGGCAGAGGAAGATTTCAGCTAGAGAGTCAGCAGCATTATGTGATAAAAGGCTACTAGCAATCTTCCAGGAGTAACCCTTTTTTTGTTGTTGTTGTTTGTTTTTGTTTTTTTGGTGCTGGGGATCGAACTCAGGGCCTTGCACTTGCAAGGCAAGCACTCTAACCGCTGAGCTAAATCCCTAGCCCCAGTAGTAACTCTTAAAGTAATGATACATAGTTACTGTCTTAGCTACTTTTCTCATTGCTGAGACAAAATACCCCATACCCCAAGTTAAAGGAGGAAAGGTTTATTTGGCCCACAACTGGTAAAGGTTTCAGTCTGTAGTGTGGTGTGCAGAGGGGCATCGCAGAGCAGAAAGAATCCACAGCAAGCAGATGTAGGAGAACACATTACCCTCTTTCTGTCCCTTACATTTTTTGCAGTCTACCTTCCCTCGGGCGGGTGTAGTGCTCATACACTTAATCCTAGTCCAGAACTGTGCCAAATCAATCAGTTGACTGATTTAGTAATCGCATCCCCTTGATTCCAGCACCACAGACTCTGAAAAATCCCACCCACCCCGCCATGACTGCATGAGGTTTAGGGGGGACGTCAAAACATTAGCCACAGCAGTCACCGTTGCAAAGTGGCTATAATGGGATGGATGATTTTGCAAAGGTTGGAGGGTTAGTAAATGTACTAAAAAGGGAAAGCCAAAGGAAAAAGAACTTCAGGAACCTCATGCAGGATCTCTCTACAGATGTATTCATCACTTTCTGAACTTTCTCACAGCTATGCACTGCTTTTTCTTGTTTCTTCTTTTTCTTATAACATTTTTGCAGAGAGTAAATGTTCTGGGTATTAGTGCTCAAACATCTTTAGCCACAAGAAGCCAGAGGGATGTGTTCCGTCATTTATGTACTCATCTGCAGTATTAATAAAGGCCTGCTGGAACCAGCAGAAAATGGGTTTGTGCTACTGGATCAAGGCAGCTAGGCCAGCAGAGAACAATTTTAACTCATATGTGAACTCCAAAATTAACACGAAAATCACCACCTGTCTGCTCAAGGCCCTCCTCTTGGAGCCTGGGATCACCCCACGGACAGAATAAGACCAAAGATGAGTGTTCTTGCTCCTATGAACAACTGAAGGAAATAGAAAAGCCACTCGCCCATCACAACCACACGGGATCGGTAGGAAAAAGTGCCACAGCAACAAAAACACTGAGAGTAAAAGTATTGAACCAGTCTCTATATAAAGAGATTAAAAAAAAAAAACAGTTGAAAGAAATAAAAAGTTAACTCCAAGTTGGGCCAGTGAGGAAGGATTAAACATCTAAGTAGTAACTCCTTGTGTTCATATGGCTCCCATATGCTTAGGGAACTCGAGCAGAAGACCCTGCATAAAGATGGAATTGCAAAAGGTTGTGGATCTAAAAACGTGACTTGGGATTGAGTCTGGGAATGTGTTACAGAAATGTGCCACCTGACTGGTCTAAGAGAGGAGAAACCTCGGGCTAGAATTCTGATGCATAATAACTGCCCTGCTTCAGATGAAGAGTTTGGATTTGAAATCCATGCAAGGAATAGAGCCCCCAGCTCAGGTTCACAGGATTTGGCCACGTTTTTAGTACCAGGGCAGTTGTGTCAGTTGTGTGCAGGTGGAACATGACTGCACCTGGGCTCAGCTGTATCAAATGCCTCTTGCTTTCTGCTCTGGAATTTGTCCATCCGGGACACCTGTGAAAATCTACTTACACATTCTGATTCATTCATAAGACTAAAAAATTCAAGAGAATTGACACCATAAGGGGAAAAGGCAGGCCAAGTATGAGAAAAAGCTGGTGGATAAATACTTTTTTTGTGCTTCTTACAAGCAAATTTGCCAGTTTTAGCAAATAAAAATACAAGACATCCTGTTAAAGTTGAAGTTCAGATGAAAATAAAATTTCACTATAAACATAGCCATGCAATCTTTGGAACGTGTATTAGACTTGTTTATCTGAAGGTCAAATTTAAATATGTATTCTGTGTTTTATTTGCCAGCCTTGCTAGAGAGAGCAAATCTATGGCACACTCTAACTAGCTTCTCAGTTTGCATCTCCAATAAGGTTGAGTCCCAGCGGCCCATGGAAATGAGCAGCTTAATAACACATCTTTTAAGTGGTTTCTCATAGTTTTTATTTCACGCTGGTCAGTTTCACATGTTTGTTCCTAGGGATTAAGTCTCAAAATAAAGTGAAAACACACAGAACTTGTTTTCTTTCAGGAATACCATAAAATATTAAGACTGAAAAGCCACCTTCAGGATGAAATTTTGGAACAAAGCCACTCAGGGCAAATCTGGAATCAGCATGTCCTTGAGGGTAGGAAGGGAGTTAGTAATAATGCTTAGCATGCAAGCATGATAGAAGTATTAAGAGTTTTGAACATGATGGACTAGGATGAAGTAATTATGGAAGGTAAGATACTGAGTTACACAGTATCTCTTTTTGGTTAATGAATTTGTAAGCCTTGAAAAATGGAAAAAAAATACAAAGATTTCTGTAACAGATATTTTTGTCTTTATAGTTGTTTTCGTTGTTGCTCTTTATGATCTCAGTGTATAATACTCTACAAGGAAAACAGATTTCCATCACACTGTTTATTGAAAACTGTGTTTTTTTTTTTTTTTTAGCCAGTCATTGGCATCAACTCTGTTGTATATTGTGTTCAAAGACATGTAGGTCTTTATCTAGGATTTTTAATCTTTTTTTTTCGTTTTTCTCTAAACTGCTATCATGCTATTTTAATTATCATTTAATTTTTAAGTAGTGCTGTGTAGAAACCTTGAGTGTAAGTAACTTACCAAGATCATACATTTATTTCACACAGATTTGATGGCTAGAAGGAGCCAGTAGATTTGGTATCGCTTTTATTTCTCACAAATGGTGTTTTCTCCCAACATCCTCACTTGAAGGGCGTGAAGAACAAGCTCACAGGGGATGTTTGACAAGGGAAAAAATCATATTGATAAGAGCTTTGGTTTCATGGTCTAAAAACTTCCCAAGAACTTCAATTTGTAGCACCATCATATGGGGAAATATTTCAACATATGCATTTTGGGAGGACAAATACCTACAGAACATAGCATCAAATGTCTCCAAATTGAACTAAGGATAAAATGTAGCTCTAATCAAAATAACAGGAGGCATTTTAGAAATACTTCCTGTTTTAGAAATGTTTATAGAAAGAATATGAGAATTAAAAGATCTAGAACAGCTAAGAATTTTTTTCAGTTATAAATAAAAAATTATTTGAAAAATCATTCATGACTGTATTTCCTAGAAATAGAACTATCCACGAAGTCATGTGAAGAATAGCTCGCGTTTTTGAAGAGATTTTGTTTGTGCTTCCATCCTATTGTACAGTGAAAATGCAAAAGGTAGAGGAATTAACATTCCACAATTATCCCTCAGTGTACATTTTCCCCTTGTACACTTTCTTCAGATGATCTCCCCAGTGAACGACCCTATTTTCACG
>PVJO010027722.1:0-19337 GCA_004026905.1 Hystrix cristata
GCTTGCAAGGCAACCACTCTAATCGCTGAGCTAAATCCCCAGCCTACAATCTGCTTTTTAAGAAAATTCCCAAGTGCTCTGTTTGCATAGTAAAACCTTCAAAGCACAATGTGAGACCTGAATCCCAGGGGCAACAGGCTTATGCCCACCTGTGAAACTGACCCTCTGAGGCTCCTGGTGTGGTTGTTAGGGGCAGCTGTGAGTTGGGTGATGATGTAAAAAGAACTTGGATATTAAATTGCAGCCACAGCCTGGGAGATTAATGCAACAAAGGGAACCTTGGTTGTATTACTACAACCAACATCTGCATTGTAGACTGATGAGAGGCCCAAGAAATGTGTCGCAATAGGGTTTAGAAGCCTTACCGTTACCAACCTCTGAACAAAATGAAGAAATTGGGAGGACCCTTAGATTTAACTAAATTGGGATGTGCTCAATTGGAAAATAATCCAAAACATACTTAAACTAGTCATGAGACCGGCACATGCCTGTAATCCCTGCACTCTGGGAGGCTGAGGCAGGCGGGCCTAGAAGGTAGCTCAGTGTGAAGGCTCTGGGTTCAATTCTCAATGCCACAAAACAAACAAAAACCATGTCTGTTGCCCTGAAACTGTGCGTATCTATAATACTGACTGGAAACGTGTTATGACATCCGACTTACCCTTGAAACATCTTTAAGAATTTGTAGTAAAATTCTCCCCTAATAACAAAGACTAAGATTAGCCTGGCAAGCTGGACTATTGCACCGACTGTGTTTCAAACTGGAAGGCACTGTAAAATAAACAGCGGCTGGAATCCAGTTGCTCTGTTACAACAAGTTTGGATTTGCTATTGAAACAAATCGACAAGTCTACAGCTGGAGGCCTTGCATGGCCCTTTTACTGCAACTGGACCTTGCAGAATGTCCCACTGTGCTGGTTTTGAGGGCCAGAGGGGACCCCTCCATCACACGGAGGGACTAGAGGCCACACTGTGGTACAGACAAGACTTGAGAATTATCACCATGGCCATGAGGACAGCCAGCTGTCATGTAGACCTCTAGGAACAACTGCAGGCCTCTGCCAGTGAAGCAGCCACTCCATGATACTGATGTATCCCATCTTACAAGGAAGGAAACTGAGGCTCAGGGAAGTTCAAGAAGAAGACTGAGTATTGGTAGCTCAGTGGTAGAGTGCTTGTCTATCCTTTAGGAGACCTAGGTTTGAGCGTAGGTTTTTTTCCTGATCATCAGAAAAAAAAAAAAAAAAGTTCAGGAAGTCATCTAAATTCACATGATTGGTGAAGAGCAGGATGTGGGACATGTACACTTGGGTCTTTTAGCTACATTCTGTACTTCCTTACAGAAGACTTTGCATGTGCTTTCAAATAGAATCAGGAAACTTGTGGGGTTAAAACATATATTTAACCTATTCAAATCTAGCACATTTTGTTGAAATTTTTCAAGGATCTGGGTATCTTGTAACGTAAGACCCAAATATGTGGTGGTGAATGCTTATAGTCCCAGCTACATGGCCAGCTGAGGGAGGAGGGTCACTTGAGCTCAGGAGTTAGGGACTAGCCTGACACAGACACTGTCTCAAAAAACAAACAAGCCAGGCTTGGCAACACATGCTTATAATGCCAGCTACTACTCTGGAGGCTGACACAAGAGGATTCCAAATTCAAAGCCAGCCTGGGTAATTTATTTTTGCTTATTCATTTATTATTTTGAGACAGGGGCACACTTTGTAATTCAGGCAGGCCTTAAACTTGCCGTGATCTTCCTGCCTCAGCCTCCCAAGTACTGGGATTACAGATATGTACTATGACATCCAGCTGGCTTGGGCAATTTAGTAAGATCTTGTCTCCAAATAAAAGTAAAAACGGGCCAAGGATGTAGTTCAGTGGTCAGTGGTAGAGGCTTTGCCTAACATGTACAAGGCCTGGGTTCATTCCCAGTACCAGAAACAAACCCCACCACAACAGAGCTGGGCATGGTGGTGCATATCTGCAAGCCCAGCACTCGGGAGGCTGAGACAGAAGGATCACTGTGAGTCTGAAGTCAGCCTAGGCTACAGAGTGAGACCCTGTCTCAATACCCACCCTCCCCCCAAAAAAAAAGATCACAGCAACAAAAGGTCCCAAATTTATTCATTTATTGCTGGGCTTGGAATCAAACCCAGGGTCTCACACATGCACTAGGCAGGCACTGTACCCCTGACCTATATCCCTGCCCCAAATGTTTAATTTCTAACTACAGATGTTTAGAATTTGGACACAGTGACAGCAAATCAACCATGTAACTACAATAAAGTTTTATTTGGCCTAAAAGGAAGAAACCTGAGTTCAAATTCTAGATCTACCTGTAATCCTTGCACTTGGGAGGCTGAGGCAGAATTGCCACGGGTTCCAGGTCAGCCTGCACTACATAGAGAGTTTAAGGCCAGCCTGAACTACATGGCGAGACCGTCTCAGAACAAACAAAAAGTTCTGGATCTATCCCTTCTTAGTATATAACCTTATAACCTAAGGCCAAAATGTAGTCTTCGGAATTTGGCAAGATCCTACTTATTCTTTAAGGCCCAGCTCAAAGTCGTCAATTTGCGAAGGCCCCGCAGACACCCTCACCCCCACCCCCGGCAGCACCGCGCTCTACTGTCTTTTGCGCGGAGCTCATCTCTGCCAAGTGAGCTGATCATCGAGTCCAGCTCTTTCGCTAGGCAGCAGTGAACCGAGATCTAAGACACCCAGAAAGTGGCCACTTGGTGCTACACTCCTTCGGACATCTCCTGGCTGCGAAGACCGACGTAGACCTTGAATCTCCAACGTCTCCAGGGCCACCCCGCAGATTGCAAAGACATCGGGATTCAGGGCGGACCCCTGCGCACGGCGCCTCGGTACCCACCCCCGTCGTCCCAGGCGCCTAGCACGCTGCCAAGGACCCCGGGTACCAAGGAAACATTCGTGGACTGGGATGAAGGACAGTGCAGGGAGACCCCGCGCCTAGACGTGCGCACTTGACTCCGCCGGGCCGCGGTGGTGAGCGCCGAGCGGAGCCGGGGTGGGGGTGGAGGGGGGGCGCTCCGTCCAGCCGAGCGTCAGCTCCTCCCGGACGGGCGAGCGGGCGGGCACCCACCGACAGCGGGCACACAAAGCCCGCTCGGTGCGCTCGGTGCTCGGCTGCTCGGGCCTGAGTCGCTGTGCGCCGCCGAGCGGCTCGGGGTTGGGCGCCGGGCTGTAGCAGGCGCTGGGCGTCGAGCCGCTGCGCGCATCAAACCGCCGCGGGAGGGGCGCGGGGGGGGGAGGAGCGGGCCGGGGAGGAGGGAGGGAGGAGTGGGACCGGCGGGGGTGGAGGAAGAGGCCTCGCGCTGAGGAGGGAGCAATTGAATTTCAAACACAAACAACTGCACGAGCGCGTACCCACCGCGCCGAGCGTCGTCGGACCCGCGCCCGCCCCGTCCGAGCGGCGCGCGGGTGGAGAGCCGTGGCCGCGCCAGAGCTTGGACCGGGGGCCGCCATCGAAGCGGGGGCCGCGCGCGGGCCGGAGCGGAGCGGCGCCGCCACCGCTACCGCCGCGCGCGCAAACTTGGGCTCACGGTTCCCGGCCCGGCGCGGAGCCCGGGGCGCCCGGAGCCCCGCCATGTCGCGATCCAACCGGCAGAAGGAGTACAAATGCGGGGACCTGGTGTTCGCCAAGATGAAGGGCTACCCGCACTGGCCGGCCCGGGTGAGTAGCGCGGCCCTCACCCCGGCCCCCACCGGCTGGGGTTGTGTAACGCCTGGGGGCCGGGGTGGACGGGCGGCGGTGGGCACCTCGGTCCCGGCTCCCCGCCGCCCTAAGCCCACCCGCCGGTTACATAACGGTGGCGGCGGCGGGGGGCGCACCTGGCGGGCGCGTGCGCGGCGCAGACTCCGGGGCGCTGATCTCCTCGGCCGGCTCCGCGCTCGGTCCCGCCCCCAACCCCCATTCTTCGCCTGGGCTGGGGACGCGCGGTGCCGGGGTTCGGTCCGGCCGCGTAACTCCTCCCATCGCGCATTCGGCCCCAGGTCTCCCGTTGAGGTCCCCAGTTTCTCCGCTGATCGTCTCCCCCACAGTTCAGACTCCTTTTCTTGGGCAAATGGTTAGGAAGGATTCCAGTCTAGATAGGGCTGAGTGAAGACGGAGTGCGCTTCTAGAAAACTTTGGTTTGGGGCATCTGTGCTAGGTTTGAAGTTTGGGAGGGTCGAGAAGGAGGTGGGGGTGGTGGAAGAACGGATCTACCTGCCCTGGAAACTATGTGCCAGCCACCCGTCGCCCTCAGCTCCATAAAAATGTCCTCCCTATACTGCCAGCTCAAATGTGGGACCAAGGACCGCAGGGCCCCATGTAGGGGTGGGAGCCCGGTCCAGACCGCTTTAGTGGGGGTAGGGGAGCCCGAGTTGAGTCCCCCCGCCCCTGACCCCAGCATCTCCCGCCAGAACCGTCCCGGCTCGCCATGTGGTGAGCTTAGCCCGCCAACTGAAAGGCCTTCAGCACCTGGCCAGGTGGGAGGGTGGGGCCCAGGCGCCGAGCTGGGTGTTTATCAGCTTTCCCCAAAGACTAGGTAGGTTAGGGAAGGGGTGGCCGTGTGGTTGCTGGAATAGAATTGAGGTCTCAGGGGGCACTGCCTCTGGCAACTTGCTCTGTAGTTGGTGTAGAAGGGCATTTGGTGTTGGGAGAGGCATGACTCAGCCTCCTAGAGTGTAGGACCTCTGTAGATGGAAAGCTAAGGGTAGAAAGGGGTGGAGGGAGGGCCAGGTGCAGAGGGACACTTCCCGGCTTTGGGTTGCTCTTCTCTGGGTAGGCTGGCTGTTCATCTGGTCTGCCACTGCCTTGAGCCTAGGAAATTGCCCTGGCTCACCTGGGTCCTGCACAGGACGTTAGGCCCGCATGGCCACTGTAAGAAAAATCTAAGCGATTCTTCTCGACTCTACCCTCTCAGGGGAGTGTGTGCCTGATTTCACATACCTTGAGTTCCTACTTCCCTGGAACTTTCAGTGGATCAAGTAAGAAGTATAGGGAGCAAGGCCTCCTGAGTGCCTGAAGAAGTAGCATTTCATGTGTGCATGTTATGTGTGGCATGAGAACACTCCTGTACTTTACCCTGTACCCTTTGGTTCAACCAGCGTCTTGGCCCAAATGCCAAGGCCCTGGTGGGCAGGGCAAGAACTGAACTCGGGTCTCTACTGCTTCTCCTTCCTTGGGTGAGACAAAGTCCAGAGGCTGGGCTGAGCCATGTGGAGCAGGTGTTGGCAAGAATGTGGGTTGAAGAGAACCCCTTCTGGCTCAGGAAGAGGGAAAAGGGGTAAGGACACACACAAGCACCCACAGTGATCCCTATGAGGAAGACCCTGAGGTTTCTGGTGATTTGTGAAGTGAGGGCAATGCCTGGGGATTGGGGATGCCATCTATTTCTTCTCTTCATCCTGAGCCGCCAAGACAGGAGGGGAGGCAGAGTCTCTTCAGTTGAGGCCTGGAGCTTTTAGATAAAGTTAGAGTTGGGGTGGGGAGGTCAGGTTTGGATCTCAACAATATAAGGCCCCACACTTTTCCTGACTGTCTCTTGACTGAGATAGTTGGCAGGAGAGGTGCACTCAAGGCTGTTACCTCGCAAACACCTCCCCCTTGAGCCCCCAGAGAACAAAGCTGAGTCTCCTAACCATTCCCTGGGCCTCTCTCAGTCCTGAGTGGCAGAACCTAAGAGGCCCAGCCCCTCCTGACATGGGCGAGGTATAGGGGCACCCCCTTGGCCAGGCTGAATCCTCCCTCAGCCACAGCGAAGACCACCTTGTGGGTCTTGCCTCCCCCATCCCTGCTGCTGAGCAGCATGGGTGATTCTGGGTGAGACTGGAAGGACCCAGTGCTTCAGAGCACAGCTTGAAGGGCCACGTGGTAAGAGGACCTGCCTGGAAGGATGGTGTGACTCCATTTTGACTCCATTTTAACCTTCTTTCCCTCTTCCTCCTGCCCAACTTCCTGGTGGATCTCCAAGCACTTAACAGTTAAACTCCAAGACTCAGGGATTCCCCCCCCCCCAGGTTCCTTCCTCCTCTCTCTGCTTCCTGTTTCACAATCCCAGAAAAGTTCCTGAGCAGCCCAAGGCCCTCTCCTTTCTGTGTTTCCTCCATTGTCCTCCCCCTTTCTCTTCTCTGCCTCTTAGGCTTGCCACACTTCCCGGCCCCAACTGTCTAACCGCCTGCTGCCCTGGATTTTCTGGTTCCTGGGTCAGGTTGGCCCAGCCCTGGGTGTGGTGGTCAGAACCCGCTGGCAGCCAGTATATGCTCAGCATTCCCTCTACCTTCCCGAGTGCTGGGAGGTGACCCTGGTCTGCTTGTGGTCTGAGGCTGGCAGAACTGTGTTCATCTCCTTCACCCCTTACCTGCACACTTCAGGTCCCTCTGTAGGCCTCGGAGGACACGCCAGACACGCAGGATGGGGTGTCATTCAAATGCAGAGGAGGACATACAGGCAGATGGGCCCAGACCTGAGGTGAAGGAACCTGCCTGGATCCCTGCAAGGGCCAAGAGTTCACAGAGCCTCTCCAGTTGGCTGGTAGAGGGGCTACAGCAGGGTCCCCAGCATCTGAGCCCCACCCTGACCCACTTAACATTGACTCACTGGTTCTGAGTCACAGCCCAGATATGAAGGCACCAACTGGGAGACAGATGTCTGTATTGGGGTACAGGGTTCCTCTGAGATCTTATATTCGCCCTGCCTAGGAAGAACCCCCACTTTGCTTTCAAAGTATGAGAAAAGGCATTTCCTTTAAGCTTGAGGGGTGGAGGTGCCCCTACAGAGGGGATCACTTTCCCCCACACCCCTTTCTAGTGTTGGAGATGGACCCAAAGGCCTTGTGAATGTTGTGAGCAGTAACCCTAGCTCTCTTCCTCCTTTTGAGTGGTTGGAATTCCATGAAAAGGAATTAGGGTTAGTGGCCCAGGCTAAGTGGCAGGTGCCTATAATCCCACCACTGCAGGAAGAGCCTTCTGATAGCAAGTTGGAGCCTAGCCTGGACAATTTAGTGAGACCCTGTCTCAAAAAAAAAATAATAATAATAATAAAAGAAAAATTAGAATAAAGCCTGGGGATTTAGCTCAGTGGGAAGGTCCTGGTTTTAACCCTTGGTACTGAAGGGTGGGGCACTCTCACCCTTCCCCCAGGTCTGGGTGGGAAGGTGGAAAGACCCTTTCGAGAAGATCCCTATCTGGCCTAACCCTGTCCTCTGCTGCCTGCTCTCCAGGCTCACCCTTCTGTAGCCTGAAGTCAGCAAGCCGGGTGTATCTGGTGTGTCTCATTCTATTTTTAATTCCATCTTTTTTTTATTTCTCCCCGCCCCTGGGGCTGGGCAGCTGGTAGCCTCCTGGGTCCCCTGGCCCACCATTCAGGCTCAGCTGCAGTCTCTAAGTTGGCTTTCCATGGGAAACCGGTCAGCCAGGTGCTTTGCAGTCTTCCTGGAGAGAACCTGTCTCATCTCTGACCCTTCCCCCACCCCACTCCCTTCCTGAGCCTCAGTTTCTCTTTCATCTTACATTTACTCTGAGCATGTTAATGCCCTGGCCCAGGCGTGAGCGCAGGAGAAGGCCAAGATCAAAGTTCCTTGCTGCACTCCCTGCCATAAGCCCTTTGGCCCCCACCCCTGCTGGGTTCAGGGAGAGCGTATCCACGAGGCCTAGGCTATTATTGTCCTATCCCTGTCTCCTGGGATCTGTAAGCCTTGGAGGCCCTCATTTTGTTTTTTGCTTACCCCTCTGAGAGGAGGACTGGGAGCTAGCTGGTGACAAGCACCAGGTGTCCTGTCCAGCCTCCACTCCCCTCCCCCAAGGACCGGCCTCCTATGAGCACATCCCCCCCCCCCCAGCCCTAGCTGTGGTTTCCAGCACTTCTGGGGACCCAGGTGCCAGACTCCAGGCTTAGGGGGGTGGAGTGTTAGTGTCCCTTCCTCCCCAATCCGATTAGAGGGCCTGGGGGGAGGGGTGGTCACATTCCTGGTTGCTGAGTGGGGGGGGGGGGGCGGAGTTGGGTTGTCATGGGAACGGTGATCTTGTTGTGGGGGGAACCGTGTGCCTTTCCACCCCCTGCTCTCACACCCCAGCCGGCTCCTGGTGGTGGGGAGGGCCCAGTTTGTGCTGGGTCTTCCTGGGGGGAGGGGCTGGACCTCTGTCCCTAGAGGCCACGGGGCAAGGGGGAGGTGCCCAAGAAGCCTGGAGACTCCTAAGTCTGGGAAGAGATGCCCCTCGAATTCATGCCCAGGCCTCACCCTGCTCCTGGGTGTGTCTCTGCTCATTCCCATCCACTTAGTCTCTCTGTCTCCCCAGGCCTCCAGTAGGGTCCTCTTGTCTCTTTCCTTATAATTACTGCCCTGGCCTGTGTGTCTCCTGTCTGTCTGTCTGGGGCCCCAGTCAACATGGCCACCTGGCCTCTGTCGGCTGGGAGCCAAGCTGCCCGGGCTGCTGCAAGTGTTGCTGGGAGTTGTAGTTCCTCCCACCCCCAGTGTAGCCTGGCCTGGACTTCCAGGCCCTGATCTGGGAGGGACTGGCTAGGCCTCTCCATTTCCCCGACCTCAGACCTCTGTACCTCCCACCATTTCCACCACCTGGTCTTGGGCCAGGACTCTGGGCAAGGGATTAAGTCAAGAGATCTAGTCTAAGACCTGGCCCTTGCCCTTTTGTTTTGGGCAGATGATTTCTTTTCTTGTCTCAGTTTCCTCATCTGTAAAACAAGAGGGTTTGACTACTTTGGTAGTTTTCAAAGTGTTCCTCAGAAGCTTTGTGACCTGCTATTAGAGCCGGTGTTGAAAAGGCAGCTTTGGCCTCACCCCTGCACTTTCACCAGAATAGTCTGTTCTGTTTCACAGATTCAATCTGCAGATAGTTATGTGCACCTATCGTGTGCCTGGGGATAAAGGCAGACTTGGTCTCCCACCTTGGGGGTGGGTAAGAGCCAGGTAGTCCACACAGACATCCATCAAGTAATAATCAGAATCAGTGTCAAATTAGAGCCGGGAAGGAGAAGTACCCAGGGAGAGGCTTCCCTGGGGGCTGGCTAGCTCAGGAGGTGAGGAAACCTTCTGGAGGAAGTGATAGTGGAGCCAAGGCTGTGAGGCAGATCAAGAGAAACAGAAAGGGTGGTGAAGGCCGGGACTCAGGCAGCGTCCAGGGGCAGCTTGGTGATCACAAACACTTGTAGGGCATGTTCCATGCTGTTATGGGCTGAGTGCAGAGACCATCTGTATTTTACAGGTGAGGAAAGAGAAGCAGAGGTTTAGTAAGGTGGTAGAGAAGATTCAGACCCTGCTGTTGTGGGGAAGACAGCATTGGAAATTGTGGTAGGGCAGGAGAAAAAACCAAGAGAAAAGGTGGAGCTGTGGTTTTATTCTCCGGGCAATGCTGAGTCAGGAGGCTTGTGAGTTAGAGGCCAGTCTGGGCTATATAGCAAGCCCCTGTCTCCAAAAAAAAAAAAATGTGGGGCTTTGTGGCTGGGGCCTGGACATCCTGGGGAAGGTGCTTGTCTGTAAAAGTAAGGGAAGGACTCTGGGTTTCATGTCTGACTTGATTTGAGCAAAGTTCACTGTTAAAAATGGTCACAAACCAGTCTGGTGGTTTCTGGGGACCCACTCAGTCTGCCTTCGAGGTCTGTGTGCCTGCCTCTGACCAAGGCCCTCGGAACTCCAGCTTATGCCCACTTCCCTCATCTCACCCCAGATTGATGAGATGCCCGAGGCTGCTGTGAAATCCACAGCCAACAAGTACCAAGTCTTTTTCTTCGGGACCCACGAGACGTGAGTGAGGGGCATTGAGGTGCCAGCTGGGAGGGCCGCGGGAGGACTGCTCTGGGGAGAGAGGTGGTGATGGTGGCCCCTCCGTGTTGGGCAGCACAGCCCAGGGGCAGCAAGGGGCTCGAGAGCACAGTCTCCCATCTCTCACCAGGGCATTCCTGGGCCCCAAAGACCTCTTCCCTTACGAGGAGTCCAAGGAGAAGTTTGGCAAGCCTAACAAGAGGAAAGGGTTCAGCGAGGGGCTGTGGGAGATCGAGAACAACCCTACTGTCAAGGCTTCCGGCTACCAGGTGAGCTGCCGTCTGCCCCAGAGGCCCCTGAACAGCAGGTGTGGCCGTGGGCTCCAGGGAGCCCTGGCCCCCAGGTGATGCTTAGTCTTTGGAATGTCAGGGCTTTTGGGGTGTGGGGAGGGGCTTCCTGCCAAGAGGGGATGGGGTCTCCAGTGTTGTGTAGTTGTGGTCAGAGGCCACTATCAGATGGCACCGGTAAGTAAGGGCAACGTGAGAGCAGGACATGGCCTTCCTCTTCCCAGGAAGTCTTCCAGGAGGAGGTGCTCGTGAGCCGGGCAGGATGAGGCGGGAGGGTGGGGGGCGGGGTTGGCGGGGAAAGGGTCCCAGCTCCCTCTGGGAGAAGTTGACCCGAGGTTTTGCCTCCTGCTCCAGCCCTCCCCCCTCCTGCACAGAGCCCTGCCTGCCCGGCCAGTGGGTTTACCCCGGGGCTAATCCGACAGAGGTGGGTCTCAAATCACTTGTGAGACTGGGCACCGGGGTGGGGGTGGGGGTGAGGTGGGAAAAGGAAGGAGTGAGTGGCCAAGGGGGGGTTGGGGAGGGGGGCCAGCATGGCAGCCACTGGTGCCACTCAGCCTCCACCATCTCTGCCACAGTCCTCCCAGAAAAAGAGCTGCTTGGAAGAGCCAGAGCCAGAACCTGAAGCCACAGAGGGTGACGGTGACAAGAAGGGGAATGCAGAAGGTAGCAGCGATGAGGAGGGGAAGCTGGTCATCGACGAGCCAGCCAAGGAGAAGAACGAGAAGGGAGCCCTGAAGAGGAGAGCAGGGGACCTGCTGGAGGTAAGGACCCCTGAGAGCATGGACAAGGTCCCCTACAGCAGTAGGGCTCTGCTTCAGAGAGCCCTCAAGCTAAGAGAGATCCCTAGTCTTGGAGATCTGAAAAGATGGGGGACAGAAGAAGACATTATAGTTAAGAAGGGGCTGCAGGCTGGGTGTGGTGGCACATGCCTGTAATCCCAGCACTCGAGAGGCTGAGGCAGGAGGATCACCTCGAGTTCAAGGGCAACCTATGCTACATGGCAAGACCCTGTCTCAGAAAAAAAAAGTTCAAGGCCAGCGTGAACTATGTAGTAAGACTCTCAAATAGATAAAATAGACAGATGGATAGTGAGAGAGAGAGAGAGAGAGAGGTAAAGAGAGGGCTGCAGAAGAACTGACTTTGGTATAAGCCCAAGAACAAGAAGGAGCCTGGGGTGTGGGGGTACCAGTAGGCAGCTCATACCTGTCTTCTCTAGCCTCAGCCCACCTCATCTCTGCCACTCCTGCCTAGGACTCCCCTAAACGTCCCAAGGAGGCAGAAGACCCAGAAGGGGAAGAGAAGGAGGCAGCCACCTTGGAGGGCGAGAGGCCTGTCCCCACAGAGGGGGAGAAGAACAGCACCCCCTCCGAGCCCAGCTCTGGCCGGGGCCCTCCTCCTGAGGAAGAGGAGGAGGAAGAAGAGGCCACCGAGGAGGACGCTGAGGCCCCGGGCGTCAGAGATCATGAGAGGTGAGTGAGCCTCAGCAGCCACTTGTGGAGAGAAGGGCCTGCCATGGTCAGCCTCCTGGGAGGTGGGCGGGCTTTCCAAGGGGCCAGGCTGGCCCACGCCAGTAACCCTTCTCCCCTGAACCATCCTGCAGCCTGTAGCCACCAATGTTTCAAGAGGAGCCCCGCCCCGTTCCTGCTGCTGTCTGGGTGCTACTGGGGAAACTGGCCGTGGCCTGCAAACTGGGAACCCTTTCCCACACAACCCGTTCTCCTCCACTCATTTCCCCACTGTACACCCAGCCCCTGGAGATTGATCTGGCCCTCACCTCTAGGTCCTACACCCATGACCCGAATCAGGGGTGTGTCCTCAGCTCCCTGAGAAGAGATGAGGCTGTGTCCCATGCTGCTTGAAGCTGTTTCCCAGGGCTTCTGTGGTGGCCTGGGCTGGGTCTTCCCATCTGACCCCTCCTCCCCTCCCACAGGCATTCTGGTGGCCTTGGGTAGGAGTAGAAGGGGTGAAGCATAAACAGCAGGGTAGGCCTCAGGCTAGGGGGTCTTGGGGGAGCAAGAGGGTAGCATCCTGAGCTCCTGTCCCCTAGTCCCACACCTCTTTTTCCCAGCTGCCTAGATTCAGGGAAAGTGGGACAGTCTCGGGGGGAAGGGCTCCCCCAATAAATCCTAGATGATTGACAACACCCATTCTTTTGCTGATGATCCAGGGGTTCTGGGAGTTGTAGTTTATCATCAAAAGATTTTGGGGCTTCCAAATTGTTTGGGCCAAGGACCTGAGATCTGAAGGGCCAGCTTTACCCACGTGGGTAGGAGTGATGAGCATCAGCCCCCTTTAGACCCTCCAGGGCCAGAGATAGGATACCCTGGGGAAACCCCTAGCTGCCCTGTCCCCTTTCCCACAGTACTCAAGGCCAGCCTACAGTTACATATACCACCCAGACATAAAGGAAAAGATACATTTTTTAGGAAATGTTTTTAATAAAAGAAAATTACAAAAAAAAGTTTTAAAGCCCCCTAACCCTTCGTGTGCTCCCTATCCTGCTCCTTCCTTCTCCCATGTTGTCCCCATTTCTGAGGTACACTGGGAGGCTGTCCTTCTGTGTGGGGGTTGATGACTCTTTTTGTAGCTGGGGCTTTGGTGTTTCTTCTGGTGTCATTTCCCATCCACATACCCCCACCTGGTCCCTTGGTGTTTTCACCAGATCTGGTTTGTAACTCACTGAGAGGACAAAGAGACTGAGTGCCCTCTCCCGCCTCTTCCTAGTGGTTTCTCGCCTCCGTCTTTTGTCTCTTATTCCTGCCCCTCTCCCTTGGGCTCTGATGAAAAATTGCTGACTGTAGCTTTGGAAGTTTAGCTCTGAGAACCATAGACGAATTCAGTTCTAGGAAAATAAAACCCGTTGATTACTATATTAGATTCTGACTGATTCTTTGGGGACATATTGGTTAACTGAAGAAGGGAAGTGGGAGAAGGGAATACAAATGATTTCCAAATCACCTTCTCAGATTGAGGTTGGGAGTGTCAGTCTGCCACCTTCCCAGGCCATTAGAAATCTACAACTCTCGCTGGTATAGTGGTGCACACCTATAATCTCAACACTCAGGGGGCAGAGGCAGGAGGATCACTGTGAGTTTACGGTTAGCCTAGGCTTCATAGTGACACCTGTCTCAAAAAAACAAAGAAAATGGGGCTGGGGATTTAGCTCAGTGGTTAGAGTGCTTGCAAGAGGCCCTGAGTTGAATCCCCCAGCACGCACACACACACACAAGCATTAAAAAAAAAAAAAAAAGATGTACAACTCAGAGCAGTCCTAGAATAAACCATACAATCCAGTCTGCCTCTTCTGCACACTATTTAAATGCAGCTTCTTCTCCCATAAGATCTGGGAGAAGTTTAAAAAAGAAATCTAGACATGGTGGTGGACACCTGAAATTCTGGCACTCCAAGAGGCTGAGACAGGAGGATCACAAAAGTTTGAGCCTAGCTTTGGCAATTTAGCAGTGTAGGTTTTTAAAAAAAATAAAAAATACCAGCAGCATGGGCAGTGTCTGGGAATGTAGCTGAGTGCAAATACCCAGTTTAATCCTCAGTACCACCCTCTTCCCTCGAAAAAATGTTTGCACAAAAAATAGGGTGTGGGAAGGACCCAGTGTCTGCCACAGTCTAGCTAGTCATGAAGTGGGTATTTGGGCAGGCGATAGATGAGAGACGATAACTCAGCCCATTAATGCTACTGCTATCAGACCCAAGTCCACCGCTGGCTGCACAGAAGGCCACTTAAGAGACAAGGTGTTGAGGCAAAGATGACTTTATTCCAAAACCTAGCTGACAGAGAAGATGGAAGACTCTTCCAAAATCTGTTTTGCTGGGAGGTTGATTTAGGGATGATTTATTTAGGTAACAGTGATTGCAGGCCAGTGTGTCCCTTACAGGTGAGGATTCATGGCCAAACGTCAATCTGATCTTAATCTAGTAAGGAGATGCTTTCTTAGGTCTACCCATCTAAAGAATAAAAAGATCACTATTTCCTCAGGCTATTCTTGCCACAGATTAGTTTGTTCACTGCAGTTCCTGCCTGACGTTACACAAGTTACAGGCCAAAGCCGGGTAGCTTACCCAGGCCTAGTTGATTACCAGCCTCATGGTAGTATAAGAATACATGCTTTACTGATTATTGTGGCACACAGGGTCAGGTGAGGTTAAAAAGGATGATAAGAAAGCCGGTTTCAGTGCTCTGCTCCACCACAACTATAGCTATCACCCTTAACTAACGCTGGTACCAGGGTAGTGGGGACAGTGTTGATAGGGTGGGATCCTTCCAGTATTCCCCAAATTACTTGGAATGCTGGGTTTGATCATCTCAGGTTTCCTCCAGATCTGACATTTTGTGACTAGACTACTCGCACTGGAAGGGCCCTCCTCTCATCCCTTCCTGTAGAAAGCCTATGGTGATTTTTTAATCAGCCTTGGCCCGTCTAGCAGAGAAAGGCGAGGGCAGAAACGTCTGCAATGTGGCCTAGAAAGGGAATCTCTTTCCAGGGAACAGGAAATCAACTACCTAGAAAATGGAGCCAGCCCCTCTAGGAACAACAATTCCCAGCGGCCTCCGCGCAGAGCGTGCGCAGAGTGGGCCAGGCGCGTCAGCCTATCTAGGTTTGCCTTCGATTCCCGACATGCCTCAAGTGGGCTCTCTTGATCGCCTATTGCTCGTTTAACTTCCTGTTTCCATCGACTCCCAGCATGCCGAGGGACCGGATTGGTGGTTGAATTTCCGTTCTGCAATTAGACTACATTTCCCAGAAGCCCAGTGGGCGGGTTGAGGGCCCACGTGCGTGGTGACAGGCGGAGGCTCGGCTACGACTCAGAAGGAGAGCTGAGGGCCAGTCCACTCATAGGTACTACAGCTCCGGGGTTCGTCAGCAGGCAGGAGCGGGAAGAGCCTGCCTTTTCTCTGGCTGTGGCTCAGTCGCCTCCCTTGGGTTTCTCTGCACCAGAAAGTGGGAGGGAGTGGGTGAAGAAAACTGGGGCCTGGTGAAGTCTGGGAGTCGGGCGCGCGCCCTGGAGGAGGCTGGCGGAGCCTTTGGAGGCAGGACCTGAGGGACAGACGTTCCATACCACTAGCAGTGCGGGGTGCCTTCGGGGCACACAGTGAGAGGAGGGACGCCATTGCGGGAGGGACGCCAGCCTCTCCAGATTGTGGAGGAAGCAGAAGGGAAAGGTGTAGGGGGCGTGAAGCTGCCTTGGGATGGGCTGGGCTGGCCCCTGGGCTCTCCTTCCAGGGCCACAGACCCAGAGTGACTGCCGTTAAGGGACTCCTTGCAGCACGCGGGCAGGTGGCTTGGGTCTAAAGATTGGCTGCACTCCTACCAAGCGTAAGTCGTATCAACTCTTAAGGCTTTGATTTCCTTGTCTACAAAAGGACCTGACCATCTTACTTCCTGGGCAATGTGAGGTCCAAATGCCTGTAATATTGAAATTTCCAGCATTAGGTTTGTCACAGTAGTGCTTTGCGATCATATGTTGAATCTGAATAGGAGTACTTAGGCGCATATAATAATCCAGCATTGATTGATAACATTGGCCTTTTTTAAAATGCTAAATATGTAAAGAAAGAGAAGAGCCAGTATTTCACTTTTTTTAATGCACATTGTTAGTACAAATGTTACAGAAACAGTACCTCTCCCCCAGAACAAGTACTTTAGTTTCTTGTTTCCTTCCCCAAACGTGCCTGTGAAAATATTTTTAGTTTATCCAAAAGGGATGCTATTCATGTTATTCTTTTGGGGGGGGGTGCTAGGGCTCAAACTCAGGGCCTTGTACTTGCTAGGCAAGTGTTCTACCACCTGAGCTAAATCCCCACCCCCCATGTTACTCTTTTTTTTTGTTGTTGTTATTCTTGCACTGTTAAAATATTTTAAGTGTGGGGCTGGGGATTTAGCTCAGTGATTAGAGTGCTTGCCTTATAAGCACAAGGGCCTGAGTTCGATCCCTGGCACCACCAAAAAAAAAAAAAAAAAAAAAAAAATATTTTAAGTGACTTAAATGACACCTTAATGCTGTAGAGTTATGGATGGTGAAACTGAATCTCAGAAATTGTCTGTAGTCACACAATAAGACAGTGGTAGAGTAGGGACTAGACCAGATGGCAGCAGAGTCAGGTGGTCTTGACTCCCCTGACCTGGACTCTATCCCATTATTGTGCACTTTATTCATACTTTGAAGGTAGGCTCATCCTTATTCATAAAACAAGATTAATGGTAACTTTATCATTTGCCCATAGGTTTAAGTGAGATGATACAGAAAGGCATTTATTTATTTTTTTATACTACACTTGATCTTAGCCAAAAGGCCAAGAAGTGATGTATTTTATTTTTTTGAGACAGGGTCTTCCCACCTAGTTCAGTTGGTCTTGAACTCACTATGTAGTCAGGCTTCCCAAATGCTGGGATTACAGGTGTGCACCACCACACCTGCCAGAAAGGCATTTAGATGGCACATGGCAGGTAATAAATTATCAGGAAACTGAAGCCAATTTTATCTTTGCCAGTTCTTTTACTATCCTATCCTATTAATTTAATCCACTGTCCAAAATTTGGAGGCTTACACCATATACTTAATTGGGAAATTTGGGACACAATAACCTTAGTGTAGTTCTAGGTCCTTTTCCCTTAGAAAAGTGTAGGGAGGAGTGGCTATTTCCTGTCTGAGGAGAGAGATTGGAAGTGGAATAGGGACATTTTAACTCCAGTTTTGTTTTTTTGTTTTGTTTCTTTTTTGAGACAGGGTCTTGCTAAGCTATTCAGGCTGGCCTGGAACTCACTATGTAGCCAAGACTGGCCTCGAACTCATGGCAATCCTCTTGCTTCAGCCTCCTGAGTGCTGGGATTATAGGCATGTGCCACCATGCCCAGTTTTCCTCCAGTTTTTAATCTCTGCTACCTCTGTTCCACTGTGTACACCTGTGACTGACTGCCTGTCTTTGAGCGCCATCCCAGTGTTCCATTGTCTTTTTCCTTGCTCTCTTGCTGTATGCTTTTAATAACTTTTTCCAGTGCCTACTATGTGCCAAATTTTACTGGAATCTGCTGGATTCAGAAGTGAGAAGAGAGATACCATGGCCCTTAAACTCAATGGATTTTTTTTTTTATTTTGAAGTCAGATACGTGTAGATTTAAATGCTGATTCCCCCACATAATGTGACCATTGGCATAATTTAACCTGTTTCCGCATGTGTAAAGTGAAAATAATATAATCTTGTGAGGTTCAAAGACATGAGGCCCACTGAGACAGATAGTAAGTGCTTTAACCACTCAACAGTTTACCGGAGCTTCACTTGGGCAGTGTGTTTGTTTGTGTACTATCTCAGGCATCACTCAGGCAGGTGTCGTTTCAACCAGTTGATTCTTTTTTGGGGGTGCTAGGGATTGAATTCAGGGCCTTGCGCTTGCTAGGCAAGCGCTCAACCAATGAGCTAAACCCCCAGCCCCAAACAGTCAATTCTTATATTGAATAAATCTGATAAATTTGTCATGTTTATATTTCCTGTTATCTTATAAAAATTTTTAAAAATATGCAATTTTTGGTCACCCTGTATTTAAATAACTGGACTAATAAGTGGTTAAAAATGTTCTTGCCAGGTGTGGCAAACACCTGGAATCCCAGCTGTCCAGGAGGGTAGGTAGGCGATCACAAGTTGAAGGCCAGCCTGACCAGCTTGGTGAGATACTGTCTCAAATATAAAAAGGCAAGGATGTAGCTCAGTGCAAGGGTTTGAATTTCATTCCCAATAATACAAAAAAAAAAAAAAAATTTCCTTCCCTTGCTTCTGTCTCCCTCAGAGCTGACATGGAAAGCTTCTGAGTCTCACTGGTGAAATTTCTCACAGTCTCCAGCTATGCGTCTCTCTGCCCTGCTAGCCTTGGCATCCAAGGTCACACTGCCTCCCCACCACCGCTATGGAATGAGCCGCCCAGGCTCCCTGGGAGATAAGAGGAAGAACCGCCCATGGATCAGGCGCCGCCCAGTAGTTGTGGAACCCATCTCTGATGAAGACTGGCACCTGTTCTGTGGGGACATGGTGAGGGCTTCAGACAAGAGGAGAGATTGATGGGGAGGCTCCCCGGCAAGGATCTACTTCTCTATCCTCTTGTCTTCTCCCAGGTGGAGATCCTGGAAGGCAAGGATGCTGGGAAGCAGGGCCAAGTGGTTCAAGTTATCCGGCAGCGAAATTGGGTAGTCCTGGAGGGACTGAACACAGTAAGTGAAGAGTGGAAGAGGATGCCCAGGAAGCCTGTCCCATCTCTTACTGTTCATTAAGGGCAGCAGCAGCTGGCAGGAACCTGCCCTGAGGGTGGTTGTATGACTGAACCTCCTACTTTTCAGCTTGGACTGAATGTGGTGAGCACCAGTGAGTAAGCCCCTTCACATGCCTTGCATTCTGATATCCCCCTCTCTCGGACAGCATTTCCGCTACATCGGCAGGACGGAGGATTCTCGGGGAACCATGATTCCTAGTGAAGCCCCCTTGCTCCATAACCAAGTCAAGCTCGTGGATCCTGTGGACAGGTAATCACCTGGGGCTGTGGTCAGAGGGCTTCTCACCCCAGGTCCATGAAGGTTTGACCGTAGATGGGTGGGCAGCCCATTTATCCAATGGAGTGGTGGGTTGGATGCTCTGAAGTTGAGGGGTCCATCTCCTGGACATGACTGCTTTGAGTACTAATACAAAGGTAGAGAAACAAGGTGGTAGGTAACTTTAGTGCTTTTAACCACTACTACACTTTTGGAATGGGATGTGATAGAGGATCCTAGCCAGGCTCACTTTTTATATCTACCAGGAAACCCACTGAGATTGAGTGGAGATTTACTGAGGCAGGAGAGCGGGTTCGAGTCTCTACAAGATCAGGAAGAATTATCCCCAAACCTGAATTTCCTAGAGCTGATGGCATCGTCCCTGAAACGTGGATTGGTGAGGCTGGGTGAGGGGCAGGAGAAGGTGGGGGTGGTGAGAGCAAGAGGAGAGGGTGTTAAAATAAACTGGCAAGCCCTCCCAGCGATCTCTCTCCTCTGGCTCAACAGATGGCCCCAAAGACACATCAGTGGAAGATGCCCTCGAAAGAACGTATGTGCCTCGTCTAAAGACACTGGAGGAAGAAGTGATGGAGGCAATGGGGATCCAGGAGACCAGGAAACACAAGAAAGTCTACTGGTATTAAGCCTGAAACAGCAGCTTCTCCCTTGTCTTAGCTGGTGCCTGTTCCTCAGACACTAATAAAATGCCACAAGTCTTCCTGTA
>PVJO010027723.1:0-19209 GCA_004026905.1 Hystrix cristata
AAGGAAGCAGCAAAAAGATCAATGGTTGCCAAGGTTTTGGGGAGATGGTAGATTGAAAAGACAGAGCATGGGGGATTTTCAAGGCAGTCAGACCATTCTGCATGACACTATAATGGTGGACACATGAAATATGCATTTGTCAAAATGCACAGAATGCACAACACAAAGAGACAATCCTAACATGAACCATGGAGTTGGGTGATAATGACACATCTGTGTCGGTTCACTGAGGTAACAAATGTCCCACACTACTGCGGGGTGCTGGCGGCAAGGGAAGATGAGGGCTGTGTGGGACTCTTGTACATTCTGTTGAATTATGCTTTGAACCTAAAACTGTCCCTCCAAAATTAAGTCTATTAATTTTTAAAATCCCATTTTTGGGTGGAAACTGGCAATTGATTCTAAAGTTTATATGGACATGACAAGGACCAAGAATAGTCAAGGCAATCCTGAAGAATAAATGTGGAGAACTTATACTACCGATCCTACTCCACTCAGGCTGTTATAAAAAGTACACAAGAGCGGCTAGTTTAGAAACAACCGAAATTTATTTCTTACCATTCTAAAGACTAGGAAGTCTAAAACCAAAGTACTAGCAGACCTGGCAAGGGTTTGCTTCTTGGTTGTACCCTCACATGGTGGAAGGGGCCAGCCAGCTCTCCGAGGTGTTTTCAAAAGGGCACTAACTCTGTTCCTAAGGACTCTATGCCCATGACCTAACTGGCTCCCAGAGACAACACCCACCTCTAATGCCATCATTCTGGGCGTTAGGAATTTCAATATATGAATTTGGGGGGGATAAAAACATTCAGATCACAGCATAATCAGATTATCAAGAATTATTATGAACTATAGAAATTATAAAAATGGAGGTTTAGAGGCTGGGGATTTAGCTCGGTGGTTAGAGTGCTTGCCTTGAAACCACAAGGCCCTGAGTTCGATCCCCAGCACCAAAAAAAAAAAAAAAAAAAAAAAAAAGAAAAGAAAAAAAAAAAAAAAAAAAAAAAAAAAAAAAAAAAAAAAAAAAAAAGGAGGGTTTAGTGCAGAATAATTAAATGGATTAAAGATTCCATTAACAGTTCCCTACACAGTCACTTGACATGTCAAAGACAACATGATGGTGTAGTACAAAAAGCTTAAGTTTTTCCCTAAAAGATGCTGAGTCAACTGGATAGTTCTACTAAAGAGAAGAAAGAAAAAAATCTTGACCTGCTTCATACTATATACAACAACAACAACAACAAATTCCACACAGATCACTGAAACATGAAGGATAAAACTTCTGGAAGAAAACACAGGAAAAGATTTTATGTATGGTTTCTTTGACCATGTTCTTTGCAAGTAGCTGTGGTTCTTCACTCTGTCAGCACTACTGAACAATTGTACTTATCGTTGGGAGATGGTGCCCTCATGACTGCTGCGGGTGTACCTAACACTTGATCTCTTGGTTCAGCTTTAATAACAGAAGAGCAAGGAGGTGACTGCCAAGAAGCTGGGACAGAGGTCACCCTTCGGAGTGGGAAGGACGGTGACTCACATCAGGATCTTCTAAAGTGCTACTACTGTTCTTTTCCTTAAGCCTTATTTATTAAGCTAGGTAGTGGTTATATGGGTGTTTGCTTTGCAACATACTGAGCTGATGTTACTGTTTTGTACAATTTTTGTATGTGCTTTATGTCTACCAAAAATGGTTAGAATAATTTAATCATTTACAAATAAGTTCACAGAAATATAGTAAGAAAGTCAGAAGAATTTATATAGAAAATCACAACTCAAAGACTAAATTCTCCCCTTCTGTTTTTCAATAAAATAGTTGTATAGTATATGTGAGTTTCCAAACCTGGCTACACATTAGAGCTACTGGGGAAGCATTGGGAAAATTATAGATGTTTCTGTCCTATTTAAAATGACTGAATCTTTTAACAAGTTTCTTGGTGGCATTCGAGAACTAGTGCACAGTATAAAGCAATGCTTTCATGTTGGATATATCTTATAGAACCTTCAATAGGGCATTAGAAATAGCAATATCTGAGTTCCAACACCCAAAATTCTGATTGAATTAGTCTAGAGTACAGCCTAGCCTTTGAGAAATTTCTGAATCCCCCAATGACTGTAATATGCAGCCAAGCGTTGAGCCCACTGGTAAAGAGCTGGAGTACACTATGGATCAGAATCAGCTGGGGAACTTGATAACAACGCAGCTGCTCACTCCCAACCTCAGAACCTGAACTGGACCCTTGGAGGGAGTACAGTAAGAAGAACCTGATCATATGCCTTAAAATTTTTTTTTTGTTTTTGCAGTCCTGGGGTTTCAAACCCAGGGCCTCCTGTGCATACTAAGCACATGCTATTCTAGTGGTTTACACTACTGTACTTTTAACAAGTAACCAGGGCAATTCCAGTGCGTATAAAGTTTAATAATCATTGACCTTAAAAAACAACTGAGAAGTGTTATGTGTATTACCAACTCCTCATGAGGAATATGATCATTAGGTACTACAAACATGTACTAATAAAAATAAAAACTGAAAAAACAATCATTGAGCTTAACTCTGTCCTTGGGTCAGTGAATTTTTTACGACTCAACTTTCTCATCTACAGAAAAAGGCAATGATTATGTTTGTCTTCCTGAGATAAGGTAAAAAATAGTACTAATAAAGAATCTGAAACAAAGTTGCATTCAATAAAATATTCTTTGCCATAATTTAAGGGACGAACTTAACATCAGGCCTGGGTTACATGTTCACTGGAGACTTACCTGGAGCATTTTTAGGGGGAATAAGTACAAAATTGCTGGTTTTATAATTAGCTTACTTATAATATCAATCTTTGAGAGCTGGGTTTTGGCATATTCCAGATTTTAATACGCTGAAATATTTAACAGCCAGCAAAACACTAACAGTCATGTTTTATACTCCTGTTACCACCATTAGAAATTTTAAACAGAAACTAACTTCAAAAAGCTAGATCTGAATGAACAGAAAATAGCCTTTCAACTTCAAAACTGCTTCCCTTTTACTGAATAATTTAAAATACAAACAGAACAGCTTAGAGAGCTAAATTAAACGGATGATTTTATATTGGCTACTTTCTCACTGAAAATGTCATTCAAAAACTAAACAGAACAAAAATTAGATGGCTTAATTTAAACCTTTTGTTTATTTAATTTCAAGTCCTAAAAATTCTCCAAACAGATGGCTTAACTTAAATCTTTTGTTTATTTAATTTCAAGTCCTAAAAATTCTCCAAACATTGAACAGATGTTAATTAGGTATTAAAAAGTCAGTTCTTTAATTTTCTGCAATTAATAAAATACATGAAAAAATAGACAAGGAGAAAATATAATACTTATACTATGAAATGTTTTCCTATATAAAGTATTTTTTATCTTCAGAAGCTCTAATGTTGCCTTCCAAGAATACTGTCCAGTATTTAAAAATATATCTGTAAGCACATTTATGTGCATAGTTTTATGTATGTATATTTATATATATTTATATATGCATGGCTTTTAACATACACATATAAAACAGATATATAGAACTATATATACATATACATGTATACATCCATTGCAATTTCTGAAAAAAATTAAGTAAGAAAGTTTTATAAATATACAAATATTTTTCTTTTTTTTTGTTTGCTTTTTAAGACAGGGTTTTACTAAGTTGCCCAGGCTAGCCCGAAACTTACATTTCTCCTGTCTCAGCCTCTGTAGTACTGGTATTATAGGCATGCATTGCCTGGCTACAAACATTTTTCTTCAAAGTTACTAAAATTTAAATTTGCACTTGACTTTCATTTTGAGATCTGGGAAAGTCTTTGAAAAACTGCCAGTTCCAATCTAAAGAAATGGATGTCTATCTAGTTTATACATAACGAATAAGACATTTTTTAGGTTGCAAATGAAATCTTGAAAATCCCTATAGTTTTAACAATCACAGTAAGAAATACATTAAGGTCACTATGTTCTTTGTATTTGTATTAAAAAATGTTGAGCTGGAATAAAACAATATGAGGGTATATCTGGAACCTCAGTAAAAGAACGAGTGGGTTAAGTCTACTTAGATTCTTTCTTTTACTGTATTAGCATCTGTACCAAAAAGCTCCCAAAATTTGTCTTTTTCAATAGAGGCCAATGTGTTCACGAGGGACAGATTTGGATTCAAGAATGAGGAATAATCTGATAAACTTTAAGGACACTAAAAATAAAACAAACGAATCAGACATCACAACAATCCAAGCAGAAATTAAATAATAACCTGCATGAGATGCTCCCGTACCAGGTGGAAGAAGAAAACAAATTCAACCACTAGTTTATTTAACAAATTACCTAAGGTTTTCCAAATCTAAAACTCTACTCCTCTATAGGAAATACATTACACGTCAAGAAACATCATCTCTTTAGATGTGAGAGCTGGAAAGTTTTACCACTTCTTGGCCTTTTGGCTAAGATTAAGTGTAGTATTAGATGGAAAGTTTAGAACTACTGCCCAACATCAAAGAAGATGAAAGAAAGAAGACACAAGTTGGAATTTATACAATGGAAACAATTTATACAAAGGAAGCAATCATAACAAGTGGTAGCCTGCTGGCCCTGAGTACCTAATTACAAAATAACATGAGCAATAAGAAAACTATTGTACAACTTTTATAATGGCCTATAGTAACCTTAACACATAATATTTTCTGCTTGATGAGTACAAGCCAATGCTCATAATCACTTATTCACTTTTGTAGTAACAATATTAATTTTAAATCACTAAAAATATACATTATGAAAATGCCATATTCATGCAGTTTTATCAAATTTCTTTCTTACCAGTCATAACCTACAGCGAAAGATGTTTCAATCACAGGAGCAATAAGCTTTGCCGCTGTCATGATGTATTTCTCCGCCATGGCTTTCCTAATAGTAAAGAAACAAGTTCATTTAGAAATAATATAAAATGCTTAGACTTCTCTACTACCATTTAGTGTAAACAGCATCTGTCAAAGCTAACGTAGCACAGAAACTTATTACACAATGGACAACTACACAAGAAACACGTTCGCGAGTCAGGTTAAAAACTAGAAACAGGACAGCAACGTGACTGTCTTCAGGTCAGGAGTGTTCATGTCTTTTCTGAAAAACTAAAGAAACAGAGAGACAGGAGGCTCCGCAGCAGAACTGACATAACTCACTCTGCAGCCATGAGGAAGAATGAAAGTGGCCGTCCGAGAAATACGTGTGCCAAACAGTGAAACATTTGCATGTATTATCCAGGGGTGTGTGTGTGTGTGTGTGTGTGTGTGTGTGTGTGTGTGCAACCTGTATTTCAAAGTGCATATGCCAATTTACATTGGCAGACGAGAGTGCTCAACTTTCCCTGAATATTTCTTGGAATTATACATACAGAAATGGACTAGATTGTACATGCTATTTTTAACCTTCTCTTCAATCTTACTATGCTGTATTGGTATGGAAAGAGCACTTTTCCATGGCATAGACATTATTTTTGTAATTTTCTTTTTCATTAAACTTTTAATTTTGAGACAGCTGCAGATCTGATGCATTTGTAAAAAATAGTAGGGATCCAATTTAGGCCTTACTCAGTTTCCCCAGTGGGGACACCCTGCATAACTAGGGTGCAGAATCACAACCAGGATCCCGGCGTTAATACATTCACGACACGGAGTACTCCCACTGCTTGCATGCTCCCTTATGCTGCCTCCCTCCCTGCTCCTGACAAGTGCTCTCCCCTCCACTTCTATGATTTTATGACTTTGAGGCTGTTAGGTAAATGCAAATGCATCTTTAGGGATGACTTTTCACAATTCCCTTCAGATCCTTCCAAAATGCTGTGTTATTAATAGTTCACTCCTTTGCATTGCTGACCAGTGTTCCATGCTATTATCAATTGAGACAGAAAAAACACTACAGAAAATTCAACATCCATTCATCATAAAAACTTTCAGAAAAAATAGGAGCAGAGGGGACTGATTGTCAAATAACAAATTGTTGTCAAATAATGCAAACCTGGAATAAACTCTACTGGGTAATGGTGTATAATTTAAAATATACATAGTCCCAGCTGGGCATGGCGGCACATGACTGTAATCCCAGCACTCTGGGAGACTGGGGCTGGAGGATTGCACACCCTGGGCAACTTAGCAACTTAGAGAGACTTTGTTTCAAAATAAAAACAAAACATTTTAATAGGGGAGGGCAGCTAAGGATGTAGCTTGGTGGGAATGCCCTGAGTTCAGTCCCCAGTACTTGGGGAAGGGCAGTATATACACGTACATATAAATATTCCTAATTTAAAAAATAGCTCTATAAAGATATAATCCACATATCATACAATTTATAATTCAGTGATTTAAGTGTGTACACAGATTTGTGCAAACATCACCATAATCACCTTTAGAACATTTTCTTTACTCTAAAAAAGAACCCCCTCCAAAAATAAAAAAGAAACCCCATACCAATTAGCAGACATCCCTGTGCCTACCTGCTGCTAACCTACTTTGTCTCTATAGATTCACCACATCTGCACCTATCATAACAGAATATATGGCTTTTTTGTGATCATATTTTCAAGGCTTATCTGTACAGTAGCATGTATCAGTACCTCACTCCTTTTTATGGCTGTGTAATAGTCCATTGTATGGATAGACCACATTTTATTTATATACAAAATGTGATTGAAAATACAGTGAATGTTTAAATAAAGTTTATTGCAGCAAAAGACACATTACCTTTAATCCCCTTTGTTATGGTTTGTGTCTAGATGTCCCCCCAAAGCCTCATGTGGTAAGAGACAGCTGGATCTAGAGTGTGTGATTACTAAATTAATCCACTGATCGGTTTGGCATAGTTCTGCTGGGATCAAGGATGTGACACTAAGATTAAGGGTGTTAGGATTAAGGGTGGGAGTACTGCCCACCCTAAAGACAGGTAGCCTGGATAAAATATAAAATACAGGAAGAAGCTGGTTAGCTTGCTTGCTTGCATCCCTTGTTTACCTTGCTGACTTCTTCCTGTCTGCCATGCCACCCTGCCTCGGACCCAGCCGACTGTGGACTGAAACTTCTACAAACTGTGAGCTAAATAAACCTTTCTTCCCCTAACTTTGGATGTGGGGTATTTTGCCCCAGCAACGAGAGAAAAGTAACTAACACACCCCTCAAAACACTCCCTCTTGCTTCTAATACATTTATCCCATCCTTCTTGTCACATTCTGGAAGTCTTTGCATGAATGTCTTTAGTTGCTCTATTGTGGCTGTCCTAATGTCCTGAACTGATTGAAAATCACAGTCATTCTGCTCTGTGGAAGAGCCAGGTCACATGGCACCAAACCTTGTGAACAGGTGAATGAGAATACACCATAATGTTTTTACGAGCCTTCCTTTCTGTTGGGTGGCACTTAGCAGCAGCATTTACTATATTTTTTTTTATCACATCTGGTAAAGACATGGAAGATGATTTCCAGAAGTGCCTCTGAAAGTGGCAAGAAGATGGGAGTGATGTGTGTGAAGTAGGGCTGGTTGATATTTTGAGGGAGATTAACAGCAATGCGCCTAGTACTGTAATTCTTTTCAATTTATACATTCACCATATACTTTGATCACACATTGTATGCATAGACTGTTGGATATTTGGATTATTTCCAATTTGGGACATTAAGAATAACGCTAATATGAATATTCATGTACAAATTCTACTGAATTTTTCCAGGGTAGCTACTTAAGAGTGATGTTGTTTGGACACATGTAAGTCTACACATAACCTTTTGAGAACTTCAGCTATCTTCCATTTTCTATTCTTCACCATCAGCAAATAAGAGGACTCTAATCTCTTCAGATTCTCACCATCACATGTTATTATGTGTCTTTTTTATTTTTTAATATAGTCATACTAGTGGGTATGAACTGGTATCTCACTGCAGTTCTGAGTTGCATTTCCCTAAAAACTTCTACATGATAAGTACATACTCACGTGCTTATTGGGCATTTTTGTCTATCTGAATTTCTATTCAGATCCCTTGCATATTTTAAATTGAGTCATTGGCCCTTTTATTAAAAGATTTATATTTATATAATTGAGAAATAAATCTTTTCTTAAGTACATTATTTGCAGATATTTTCTCCCACTCAGAGGACTGTAGTTTCCTTCCTGATAGAGTCCTTTGAAGAACTTTTTTTTTTTTTTTTTTTTTTGGTGCTAGGGATCGAACTCAGGGCCTTGTCCTTGCAAAGCAAGTATTCTAACCACAGAGCTAAATCCCCAGCCCCCAAGAACATACATTTTTAGTTCTTTTTTTTTTTTTTTTTTTTTTTTTTTTTTTTTTGCTGCCAGGGATTAAACTCAGGGCCTTGCGCTCACTAGGCAAGCACTCTAACCACTGAGCTAAATCCCCAGCCCCTCATTTTTAATTCTGATAATATGCAATTTACCTGCTAAACTATTGCCTAACCTAAGGTCACTAATATTTACTTCTATGTGTTTTTATAAGAATATTTTAATTTTAGCTCTTATGTTTAGGTCTATGACCCATTTTGAGGCACTTTTTTGTATGGTGTGAGAGAGAAGTCCAATTTCAGTTTTTTGTGTGAAGATTTCCAATTTTCCTAGCACAATTCTAAGATAATCTCCTCCACACAAAATTGTCCTGGCACCTTATTACTATAATTTTAAGGGTTTGTTTCTGGACTCTTAATTTCACTCTACTTATTTATATGCTATCTTTATGTTATATGCTATCCTTATGCTAGTACCACACTGTCTGGACTAGAGCAACTTTGTAGTTTGAGTCCTCCAACTTCTTTTGTTAAACTTATTCCCAAACATTTTTATGCTATTGTAAATTAATTGTTATATCGGAGGGATAGTTCATTGGTAGTATATGTATTTCTATACTACATTACTGATGTCTGTATATTGAGTTGTCCTCTGTGTTGAAAAGAATTGGTGAAAATGGATAGCCTTATTTTGTTCCTGATCTTAGATGAAAAGTATTCAGTTTTTCACCATTAAATGTATTAGCTATATGTTTTTTTATAGATGGACTTTATCAGAATAAGGAAGTCCTTTTGGGATTTTATAAAAATTTTGGTTTTCTATTCAGATGTAGGTTCTGTATCATTTAGATTTTGTCCTCCATTCTACTAACATCTTACTTATATTAATTTTCACACCTTAAACTAATTTTGCATTCCTGGGATAAATCCTACTTGATCATGGTGTGAAATTATTTTTATATCTTGTTAATATTATTTTCTTGAAATTTTCATATTCATAAAGTGTTGTTCTGTGGTCTTTTTCCTTCTTTTGGGGATTGCCTTTGTCTGGTGTTGGTATCAGAATATACTAACTTCACAATTATGTAGAACTGATGTTCATTCTTCTGTAAAGGTTTGCTAGAATCCTCTGCCAAAACAGTCTGAGCCTGGAGGTTTCTTTTTCTCAAGTGTTAAACTATGCATTCAATTTCCTTAAGATGTATATAGCTATCCATAAATTTTGTTTCATATTAGGTAAGGTGCAGTAGAATATTTTTCAAGGAAGTGGTCCACTTCATTTAACTTGTCAAATTTACATGTATGGAGATGTTTATAGTATTCTTTTATTATTCTTTTGATGCCTTTAGGATCTGCAGTGATAAATCTGTTTTATTTCTGCACTCTCTCTTTTCAGTCTATTGTTCTTTTCAAAGAAGCAGTTTTGTTTTATTGGTATATTCTATTGTTTCCCTGTTTTCAATATCAGCAGTTTCTATTGTATTATTTTCTTCTGCTTTCTTTATGGTTCATGTCCTCTGGTTATTTTTAGAATCTTGAGGTGAGAGCTTGCTTTATTAAGACTTTTCTACTGTTACTTTAATTGTTTTTGTATTGTGAATAAGGTGGTATTTTTCCATGGCTCCTTTCAAGACTTCTATTTTTTTGAGATGGTCTCACTATGTTGTCTATGCTGGTCTTGAACTCTTAGGCTTAAGTAATCATCCTGCCTCAGCCTCTCAAGTGGCTGATTCTCCGAAGGCAAGTCATTGCACCCAGCTTAAACTTTCTGAGTGTTTAATTTTCGGGAGCTTAATCATGATACATGCATCTTGACATCGAGTTCCTTATGTTTATCCTATTTGGGGTTCACCAAACTTCTTGAATTGTGGATTTACTTTTCTTGACAAATTTAGTTATCAATTCTTTAGTCTAACCCTTTTTCTGCTCTTTTCTGGGCTCTGATGACATAAGTGCTAGCTCTTTTGTTAGAATCCCATGGGTCCCTCAGGCTTTGTTCATTTTTGGTTTTAGACCATTTTTCCCTATTGTTCAGACTGGATAATTTCTGTTTCCCATCTTCCAGTTACTGAATCTTTCCTATTCCCTTCATTCCACCACTGAGTCCATGTACTGAAACTTTTATTTCAATCATTGTATTTTTCAGTTCTAAAGTTTCCATCTGATTCTTCTTTGTATCCTCTATTTCTTTGCTGAAAGTCTCTATTTTTTTATGAGGTTATTTTTTTTCAAGTTTTAAGCATGCTTATAATTGCCTGGTTACTAGCAAAGAACTATTAAAACCTTTATGATGTCCTCACTGGTGGAAGTGTCTTTTCTTATTCACAAGCCCATTTTTACCATACACGGGTTTATGGTAATGAGGTAACGACTTGATGGAAAGGTTCAGGATGGGGGTTGGGTGCCAGTGGAACCAATCAAGTGATTAGAGGATTGGAATTCTCAGTCTCACTCTCCAAAATCCAATGAGGGAACAAAGACTAGAAACTGAGTTTCAGCACCAAACACAAATGCTATCATCAGTCATGCATATCTAATGGAACCTCAGTTAGGAGGTCTTTTGGGTTGGTGAACACAGAGGTACTAGGAGGGTAGTAAACCTGTAGGGGGCTTGGTACTACCATGCCCTTTCCCACACACTTTGTCCTATGTATCTCTTCATGTGGTTGTTTCTGAGTTGTATCCATTATAATAAACTGCTAACCATAATTAAAGTGTTTTCTTGGGTTCTGTGAACTCTTCCAGCAAGTTACTGAACCCAAGGAGAAGGTGGCAGGAAGCAGAAATACACAGCCAGTCAGTCAGAAATAGGGGATACTCATGCTTACAATGACATCTGCAGAGGGTAAAAAGGCAGTCTTGTGGGACTGAACCCTTATACTCTGGGGTTGATCTGCATAAATTCTGGGTATTTATTGTTAAAATTCAATTGCTGGACACCAGTTGGTATCCACAGTTGGAACACTTGTTCTTAATGTGGCATCAGAAATAGACTGTAGTACCACATTAAAGGAAAAGAAAAATAAATACAATTTTTTTCTTTTGGATTTGTTATTTAATTGGTAAGCAGGACAAAAATACACTAGGATATAATTTTGAAATAAATTATGTAAAGGGAATGAGAATTACAGCAAAATGGTAAGAATAAGTGAGAATAACTGGGACCAGCATTGACACTGGAATGATTCTGAAGGAGAAGAGAATCTAGCAAAGCACAGAAATAGTTAAATGATAGCACTATTCATGAAATAGATTGACTGTAATAAGATTTATAAGAAACAATGAAAATGCAGACTTAATTATTTTATAAAATCAAAACTTACTTTTCTTGACAAATTTAGTTATCAATTCTTAATTAACTAATTCTAAATTGTTATTAAGTACCCTGATATTACCTTTCACGTTCCATTTGCCTGAGATGATCATTTTTAATAGCTTCAATCACTAAGTTAGTATGAGGATCATCCTAAGAAAATAAAAGTGGGGACAAGCAGTCAAAACTAAATACCAAAAATTTGGATTTCTAATCAAAACCTCCACAGATTGGTTATATAAAACAGAGAGTAAATTAATCTTTATTTCATTTGTCTTATTTATGTTTCCTAACATATTTTCCATAGAACACAAATTTTTTTTTTAGAACTAACATAAATTTTTAACAGCTAATAAAAGGATCAGATGAGGCAGAATAGGAGCAACAGAAGCTGTGGTTATTATGTGATATTACAAATTCTAATCTCAAATATAAATGCTTTTATGATCATCAAGTACTTAATATAATCCATAATTCTACTCCCTGTCAAGAATACAGATGAGAACTAGGCATGGTGAAACCTTGTCTCAATTAAAAAAAAAAAAAGGAAATACCAATGAGGCTGGGGTGTAGCTCAATGGTAGAGCACCTATCTATCATACACAAAGCTCTGAGTTCAATCCCTACCAACACACACACACACACAAACACACCCCCCCCAAAAAAGGTTATTTTTCACAACACATATTTTTTCAATATGAAATTAATAGATAATAATTAGCCTTTATCCAGTGTTCACTATGTTCCAAGTACTACTTTGAGCAGTTTATATGCATTAACTCATATAATCCTCACAACCCTACAAGGCAGGTTATTAGAATTAGTTCCACCTTTAGGTACAGAAACTGACGCACAAAGAGAGTAAGAATTGTGTGATGGAGCTAGGTGTCTGGCTTCAGAGGTTTCACTCTCTAACCATGAGGCTACTTATACCTTATACTCTATTAAAAAAATCTATTAACTCCATGAAACTGAAGAGGGTATACCATTTTGGCCTATAAATAAGGGCAACTTTGTATGGGTTGACTTGATATAAAATAATACCACAGAATAAACCAGTAATTTATGTATAAAAATCTGGAAAATATTTTGAAAGCATTAAGGAGAAAAACAATCTCATTGTCCAGAAACTACTATTTCTATTTTGGTGACCCAGGTGCTGTTCATGTGTAAGTGTGTTTCTGTCCTTTTTCAATTAATATTACATAATATTCTCCCTCTGTCTTAAAAAATACGACTTTTGAGAGCTGTATTATGTTCTACCCCATGAATAAAGATGAGAAATCATTTTTTTTTCATTCTTGACCCATTTAGCACAGTTAGTTTAGGTTCCCTCTGCTCAAGAACTTTAAAAAAGATTTTGTTCCATGGTCAAGATATGGCTCTTAGTGAATGACATGTAAATCTTATTTTTAATGATTCTTTTTTAAAATTTTGACTAAAATTTTGCAGCCTGTCTTAACTATAATCTCTAGCCCCATTTCAAAAGAGTCTCACTCCCAACCTAATTTAAATAACAAATGACATATCTCATCATTAATGAGTCATATTAACACAGCCCTTTGAGAACTCAAGAAGTCATCTAAGACAGGAACGATGACATATGCCTGCAATCACAGCACTCTGGGTGGTTGACACAGGAGAACAACAAGCCTGACCCCAGCCTCAGAAAATCAGTGAGTTACTGATACCCTGTCTCAAAATAATTTAAACAAAAAAATGAGGGGCTGGGGATACAGCTCAGTGCAAAAGCTCTGGGTTCAATATTCAGTACCACAAGGAAAAAAAAGTCATTTATTCCAACTTTCTCATTTCTAGAAAGAGAAAAACACAGATAAGGAGGCAATGACAACCCAGCGGTCTTTTTCATACTTACACTCGGTGAAATATATTTATCATCATCATCAATTTCTAATGGAACAGCAATCAATTTTTGAAATGCCTTCTTCATTTTTTCTCGGTCTCCAATGGCAAAATAACTAAGAATGAGGTTGAAGCCTGCCTTCAGATTTGGCACCATACTCATTATGTGCTCAAATGAATTAATGGCATCTGAATACTGGCCAGTTTTAATAAATGTAACGCCAATGTTCTGCATTATTTTAATCCTAAATAAAAATAAACATGGTTTAGTCTGGAAAGTGAATTCTTTAGCATGGTTTTCAAGCCATCCACAAATAGTAACCTTTCATTCTTTAGTTCTTTTTCTTTCATCAAAGCTTTATTGTGGTCTAATCTACATACCATAAAATTCACTTGTTTTAAGTGCACAACTCGAAGATTACTGCTATATTTACATGGTTGTGGAAGTATAATCACATATTTATTTTCATTTCTATTACCCTAAAAAGAAAACCTGTGCCTGGAAACAGTCATTCCCTAGTCTCACATCAAAACTGATTATAAATACTTACCTAGGCAACCCTAATCTACTTTCCATCTGTCTTTTCTAGACATTGCATATAAATAATTCAATATGAGGTATTGTGTTAGGCTTTATTCACTAAGTGTAATCCTGAGATTCCTCCATATAATGCCAAGCATCAGTACTTCACTCCTTTAATTGCCAACCAGTACAGTGTTCCAGTACATCCATATGTTTACAGTATGGATATGTGCTGTATCTTACTTATCCGTTGTCTACCTGAAGGACATTTGGATCATTTCTACTTTTGGCTGTATTGATTAATACTGTTATGAATATTCACATACACTTTTTTTCATTTTTCTTGGGTATATATCTAAGAATAAAATCGCTGGTCAAATGGTAAATGTATATGTAACTTGTAAGAAACTGCCTATTTTCCAAAGTAGTTTTACCATTTTACATATCAAATGCATGAGACTTCTGATTTATCTACATCCTCATCTACTCTTTTTGAGTAAACTCATTCCAACGGATGTGATCCCACCTTATTTCTATTACTCTACAACAGGATCCCATATCAACTAGATTACTTGTAATTAGCTGACAAGATCATAAAGGCTTATTTTCCTGACTCATGTCACAGAGTTCCCTTCATCTGGAAAGTTACCCCTTCTCTGACTTCAGTAACCTATCTGAAATTCACCTTCAGAAAGTCTTTCTTGACTATAGAACCATTCTTATTCTCAATAATTATTCCCTCAACTGTATTACTATAACATCCACTGTCTCAATTATTGACTATTAAGCACTTAATATATGCTAGCCAATATTATCATCTTTAAAAATGCTCAAATTCTTGGTCTCACCTGGTTTAAAATTACTTTGGGGTATTATGTCCTATAAGCTAGATAATATTTGCTAAGGACAATGAGATATCATGGAAAATTCAAAATCAAATGATCGTGAGAAGTAGCATTTACAAACAAATTAACTGTCACAGAAGAAATATCCCCAGGGCCTATGGAAAATTATAAGCAGTAAATAAACTGCCTATGCTCCTGAATATTGCATGAGTAGAAAATATCATATCTTCTCCCTCTTCTAACATTCATAAATAATTCCTCTCACGATTTCAATCTCAAGTTATAGAAAGAATATGAGGAGATCTTAATTTCTAGCCTTGTACTCTAGTCTGATATATTCTGTAGGACTCGTACTATGATTTTTGTTGGCATTAAATCGTGCCTTGGTACTGATAGCTTTCAGGATTCATTCCTCAGTGGTTAATAAGTTTAGTTTTACTTCTCATTTTTTTTTTTTTTTTTTTTTTGGTGCTGGGGATTGAACTCGGGTCCTTGTGGTTGCAAGGCAAGCACTTTAACCGCTGAGCTAAATCCCCAGCCCAGTTTTACTTCTCTTGATCACATACTATGCTTTTAACTTTTAATTTGACATTATACAAATATGTGTACAGTCACAGTGAATAGTCACAAATACTACATACATAACATATATCTAATACCTCTCATGTACAAACATTTCAAAATGTTCATTCTACTGACAATAGATCAGAAGAGTTATTTTGTTTCTGAAAAATGACCTTAAATTTCACAATTACAGTGTATACTTACCTCATTTCTTTATGGATACTTGGGATTTGATCTAAGGCCATTCGGTAGAATTTAATAGCTTTGGAATAATTTCTTTGCTTTAAATAAATGTTTCCCATATTCACTTTCAATCTTCCTAAATAAAAAAGAATGTATAATATTCTCATTTTTGCACATTTTCTATGATATCTTTGATTACCCTAATTCATATTCACCAAAGCTTCTTTCAAATTATGAAGATTCACACATTACTTAAAATTTTAACTAAGACAATTCTACTGCCATGTATTTAAACACTACTTTTCTGGAATTTAAGATAGGTAGATTACTAAAAATATGGCTGGAGACAATTGACTTACGTTATAAAACTGGATGTGTATTCTCCTAAGAAAACAGGACTTAAAAATATGCGACATTTTAAAATTAGACTCAATAATACCACATGCATTTTAATGATATTAGATGAAATAATATTCTGACAAACTAAAATATTACTACCAAAAATCATAAATATAGAAACTCTTAGTCTCCTGGGGACATATTTGCATAAGAGAAAGAATGGGCAATGGAGTTGCCATAGATCATTTCTCCTTACGATGACAGCATACATTTTTTGTTTATCATTGGGCAGCATACTTCACATCAACTGTATTTCTTCATTTGTATTTGTATCTATATGGATTTTCATATAAAAATAGTATTTTTAAAAGAGGACACTTGTATCATAAATACAAATGTGCTTAGAGCAGAGGTTATCTCATTATAAGGAAGTATAAAATGAGGAGCTATAAATAACAGTATGAAATAATTATTCCAGTGGAAAAACTGATTATACATACCAACCTGAATTGCTAAACATCTTATTTTTCACTATAACTTGGTATGTGTTTAGTGCTTCAGCATACATTTCATTAGCTGAATACTGACTAGCCAAGTTGAAAAGAACCTAAAGAAGAAAATATAACAAAAAGATACATAATCATTTAAGGCACCTTTTACCTACGATCTTTCCAGAGATTAAAATTCTATAAAGAAGTTAGCTGCTTATGTCAAGATATCCAAACTAATAGGAAATTTAGTATATGAAAGAAATATCTTGCCAAAAAAAAGATTATCTTTACAGTTCAAATAAACCAGAACACTAAGAAACAAAGAGCTGTCCTCTAAATTTCACTTAATTTTCTACGCATTCCACCCTAATTTAGGTAGTATTTGCCATTTGTTAATCTCAGGAAGACATACAAAGAATAAATGTGCACTGTTTACACTTCTGGTAATAAAATAAATGAGCAAGATACTATACTCAATTCTCTTGTAAATATAAGTTAAACATCACATGGAAATAAAATAAAACCTTAAAGTATAATGGGAGAGCATTTTTATAGTAAGACTTCTGCATACAAAATTACAATTAAAATACTTAAACTATAGTAAATTATGTTCTTACAGATAAAAAAATTATAATAAATTATTCCATTTCATGGAATTTGAAAATATTAGCTATAGTTAACATCTAGTATATTAAACTTTTAAATGCCCTTTTTTCATTTGTCTAGTGTATGAAAGCTTCCCCACCAAAAATACAACCCTGGTCCTGACACCAGAGGCTTGTATCAAGAAGCCCAACAATGATACATTGAGCTGGAAGCTCAGACTTCTCCCTGGTCATTTGGGCTTCTCATGCCTCTGAGTTAAAAAGACAGTTAGGGTGTTGGCAGGGGTGATTGATGCAGACTACCAAGGAGAAATTGGACTATTACTGTACAATGAAGGAAGGGAAGAATATATTTGGAGTGTAGGAGATTCCTTAGGTGCCTCCTAGTATTACCATGCCCTGTTATTAAGGTCACTGGGAAACTACAATGACACAATCCAGGATGGATGACAAATGGCCCAGATCTTTCAGGAATGAAGGTGTGGGTTACCCCACCAGGGAAAACACCAAGACACACTGAGGTGCTTGCCAAAGGCCAAGAGAATACAGAAGGGGTAGTAGAATAAGGCAGTTACGAATACCAGCTATGACTGTGTGAGCAGTTAGAGAACTGTAATTGTAATTGTTCTCTGCTATACTGGTAATATGCTGGTGCACACATACACCTATATCAAGCAGGTATCTTTAATTTCTTTCTTTGTAACATAATGTTAATAGACTTAACATTGGTTCTTAAGTATTGTTAAAACTATATTGCAGTGTTTAAGTTATAAAGCATTAGTACTAAGCATCAACAAAAAAGAAACTTTACCTTCTATTCTGGGGAGGGATTAGTGTGCTTCCATTTGTATGCAGAATAGCTGTATCATGTTAGGCATAATTATGAACTTGCTGTTGTATCTGGAGACTAAGTATGGTTTAAGGAAACGTACTTGTCTGGTTGTCAAGTTGACAAGGGGTGGATCGTAACAGTTGAGGGATCAACTTGAATAAGAAACATCTAGTGGATTGATTTAGCATAGTTCTGGGTGTGTCTAGATGATTGACTTATTGAAAAGGGAAGACATGCCCTGGTGCAAGTACCACCATCCAACAGGCTTGTAGCCTCAGTGAAATAAAAAGGGAAAGAAGTAGTCTCATTTCTGCTCCTCTGGAGGAGCTCAAGTCTTGGCCATTGCCTTTGGACATCCATCTCCAGGCTTCCAGTGCAGATTCTTCTACCTTTCAGCACAGTTTTTGGCATGGGACTCTGCAATAAGCTCCAGGCCTTTGACTTTTGACTAGATCCTCTGGCACTCCGACGCACAGACAGCCATTCTGCAGGCAGCCACTGTAAACCTACCTTGTTAATCCTCTATATATCATAGTGCCTTTTATGCAGCAGTATAAAGAGCAAGGAAGTACATTTTCAGAATTAAAGAAATGTTGCTAAAATTACAGGGTTTTAAAAACTGTGCTCAAAGATCATTATCTTATTTGCCTAGTTTGAAATCATTGAAACTCAAAAGTCTACTTTAGAATCTCATTAAGAGAGAGCATAAATATTAACAATCTTCAAAAAATACAGCCACTGGATGGAGGGTTTGTGAGTACTTACAAAGTTATTAAAAACAACTGAATAGCTAATTTATAAAAAAGACTTCTGCATAAACCAAAGACAGAGTGTTTCATGAACTACCTTTTTTTTTTTTTTTTTTGTGGTGCCAGGGATTGAACTCAGGCCCTTGTGCTTGCAAGGCAAGCACTCTAATCACTGAGCTAAATCCCCAGCCCTACCTTATTATTGATACAATTCTGGGTACCTAAAATCAGTATGATTCAAAAAACAAAATAAGAAGGAAAAAAGAAAAATGACTTCAGTGTGGGGAAAGGGATGAGGAGAGGTTGATCAATGGGTATTAAATTACAGTGAGGTGAGATAGGAATATGAAGTTTTGATGTGCTATTGCACGGTAAAATAACTATAGAAAACAATAATGTACAGCGGCACCTTGGTTCACGAACCTAACTTCTTCCATGATTTTGGAAAAGATGGCTACATTTGTATCAGTGTGGGAAAGATGGCCGCAGTCATGTTCGTCACCCAGTGTAGAGTCTGCAAACAACAAAATTTTGCCAAATTCTTTTGTTTGTGAATCAAATTATTCACAAACAAAAGCATTCATGAACAAAAAGCTGGGACCAAGAAGTGTGAATCTTT
>PVJO010027724.1:0-7500 GCA_004026905.1 Hystrix cristata
TTTTTTTATGTGTGTCTACTCTAAATTCACTAAGCAGGTCTTTCATTATGATCCTCATCTCTGACTTAACTTGGCCAATTATTTCTAATCTGATGTTCTCTATAACCGCATCAATCTGTTTTTTAACTTCTGCTGCTATCATTTCTGAAAGTTTGGTTGAGTGTTTTCCAATTTCCTCTATTTCCTTGTCCTCTGGATTTGTTCTGGATGAGCTGGGGGTCTGGGGTTGTATTTTACTTCTGGGTCTCGACATTTTCTCTTTTTTTTTTTTCGTATCTGTATGTATTTCCCCCCTTTTAGTTTCAGTGCTGATTTTTATATTTTGATTATGGGAGGTTGCTTGAAGACAGATATCAATACTTTTTAGGAGTATTCTGTTTGTTCAGTGCCTTCTAGACATATGTGATTCTTGGCTCTCGTGGTTGTCTCAAGACCCTGGATTATGCTAATGATTATTACCTCAGATAATTACAATATTACCGTATGAGAATGTACAACTGGTTATAGCCTGTATGGCACACTCGTTATACTAGTACATTAACAATAGCATCAATTACATTCATGAAACTGACTGACTGTGATAGAAATTAACTTTGTATCTTTAACCATAAGAGCAAGGTCTACACCGTCATAAAGCAGAATCCAATATAAACCAGGAATTTGCATGTAGTGGGTATTTTGTTAGTAGAGTGATTTTTCCCCCCTGCTTGTAGCAGGGATAATGAGGGATCAGAAAATGTATATAGGTAATGAGGAAAGTTCTAATAGATGTAAAACTTACAATAGGATATTACTTATGCTTTGGGAAACTTGAGTAGATAGTTTACAAACAGTGAAAGGTGAGAGTAGTGGGTCAAACCATGTAGATTCTATATAATATTTACTCATATGAAAGAGGAAAAGGAGAGAGAAAACAAGAAGAAAAGGAAAAACAGCATTTGCTTGAGGAAGGAAAGATATGAGCCAAGCAGGAGTCAATAAAAGTAAAAATCAAAACAACAACAACAAGAAAGAATATGTAGACAAGAGAATGTATTGGACAAGTATCAGGATGAATAAGAGAAAGCGAAAATAAGGAGAAACAAAACCAATATATACATATATTCTGTATACATACATATACAGTGGGATTTCTCTGATGGCCACCACTCTGTGGGGGGCACAGGCCGAAACCTGATTCTGTGCTCGTTCACCCTACCACGCCTGCAGTGAGCAGTTCTGGGTACTATGTTGATCCTGGCCTCCAAGCATGGAGTCTGGGGGCAGTTGTCAGACTGCAGCAATCTGGGGGATCTTTGGTAGCCCGCCTACATCTCCTTATAGTTTATGTCTCTAAAAGTTCCTTAGTGGTGTGGGTATTGTTGGCTTTACCAGATAGTGATGGCTTGGATCAGAAGAGAAATGGAAAAAGAAAAAAAAAAAAAAACAAAACACACCCACCAAAACAACAACAACAAAAAACACTGAGGGAGAGAGGTAACAGTGCTTTCAGTGCAAGATGTTTCCTACCTTATTTGACGTTCACTCTGCTGGTGCACGGGCCAAGCCAGCACAAATCTGCACCAGGAAGTGGCCTGACCTGCAAGCTCAAGCCTCACAAGGAAGATGGAGTCCAGAGCTGTCTTCCCCAGGAGGGGGCGGAGCCAGCACAGAGCTGCGCTGGGAAGCACCTGACCTGCAAGCTCAAGCCTTGCTCTGAATATCTGTAATTGATTTCTAATTTAAGTCTGTCCTGGTCTAAAAGCATAGATTGCATTTTCAATACTGTTAGGTTTATTTGCTTCATAGCCTAGCGTACAATCTGCCTTGGCTCATGCTCTATGTACACTTAAAGATAATGTATACTGTGCCATGCATTTGTGGCATTGAACAGTCTATATACGTTAGATCACGTTGTTCATAGTTTTTATTTAAGGCAAGATTCTTGATGATTTTCTGTCTAGTGGATTTATCGGTTATTGATAATAGTAATTATAATTGATAGTCCTTTGTCCCCCTGGGTTCTAGATCCACAGACTCAATCAATCTTGTGTTAAAAATATTTGGGAAAAAAATCGTATCTCTGTTGACCATGAACAAGCTTTTTTCTTCTCATTCTCCTAAATGAGTGCAGTACAACAAACTATTTCCATAACACTTACATTGTATTAGGTATAAGTATTGTAGTGACAGTTTAATGCATGGGTGCCCAACTCCCAGGCCACAGAGAGGCACCAGTAGTGGCCTATTGGAAACCAGGCTGCAGAGAAGTAGGTGAGTGAGGGGCAAGCAAGCAGAGCTCCGTCTGTATTGGCGGCTGCTCCTCCTCGCTCCTGTTACCGCCTGAACACTGCCTGCTGCCAGATCACTGACAGCATAATTTTCTCACAGGTGCATGAATCCTGCAAGGAACTGCACGTGTGAAGAATATAAGCTTCACACTCCTCATGAAAATATAATGTAATAGAAATGAGTGCACAGCAATGGTAATGCATTTGGGTCATCCCAAACTCCACTCCCATGTCACCCCAGTCTGTGGAAAAATTGTCCTCCATGAAACTGGTCCCTGCTGGCAAAGAAGCCAGGGACCACTGATTCAAAGTATATAGGAGGATGTTCATAGATTTATGCGAACACAATGCAATTTTATATAAAGGAGCATCTGAAGATTTTGGTATATACAGGGAACAATCAATAACCCGCAGGTATAAAGATGTATTGAAATCTCCAACTATTGTTCTTGAATTGTCTCTTTATCCTTTTAATGGCTTCCACTTTTGCTTCATGGATTTTAGGTATCTGTTATCAGGCATATGCATTTATATTTTTTGTGTTTACTTTATGTAATGATGTTAGCAGCAAAGTTCCCTCTGAACCTTCAGTGTACTATTTTTATGTATTTTGTTTTGCATTAATACAACTACCTTGCTTCTCTTATATATGCTGTTTGCATATACACATCGTTGTACTGTTTTAAAACAGATCTGTGAATTTCCTTGAATCTAAGGTCCCTTATAGGGAGTAACATATTTGGATGTTGCTTTTTTCTCTCCTAGTTAGATACTGTCTGCTGAAATTTGAATGTGTCCCTCAAAAATTTGTGTGGGAAACTGAACCCCCAAGTTCATAAATTTAAGTATTTGGAGATAGAGCCATTAAGTTGAGATTAGGATTGGATAAGGTCATGAGGGCAGAAAGCCCATGATGGCACCGGTGGTTTTATAGGAAGAAGAGAGACCTGAATTTATGAGCACTTGCATTCTCACCAGGCGACATCCTCCCTTATGTTAGGGTAGCACAAGATAGACCTCAGCAGGTAGTAGGCATCTTGGTATTAGACTTCCCAGACTCCAAAATGGTGAGAAATAAAGTAATTTACTTTATAAATTATACATTCTGTGGGATTCGATTGTGGCAGCAGGAGACAGATGGAAACACTCTAGCTTTTGGTTAATCTTTAGTTATTTTCTATTGGATTCACAATTCACATTTTGCTCTTTAGTTTGCATATGCTTCATATATATTTTTTGTTTTTATGTTTTTCCTTTATTGCCTTCTTTACTATTAACTACATATATTTTGTTATAGCAACTCACTTTTTGAAATCTTTTATTGATATAAAAGTTATTTTCCTAGTTACTTCTCCAGAGATGTAAATAAACATTTAAATTTATCACATTATTTTCCAAATCCCAATGTAATTTCATTAAACTATAAAAGCTTTTCTACTTTCCTTCCTTTGTGCTACACACATGCAGGAATATATATATAGAGAGAACTACAAAAGCTTATATATGTATATGTGTGCACGTGCACAAGCATGTGTGTGTGTGACTTGCATGTAAATATATTTCATTATTTTAAAATTGTATGTAATTTTCTATCAAATATGTTTCATATTTATCAAATACTGTATAAATATATATTTCCATCAAATATAGTAATCTTGGTTTATGCACACTTCTGTCCACAAATAATTCATTTCACAAACAGAAGCAGTTGGTAAAATTCTGCTTCTGCTCCTGAACTCTGCTTTGGGGGATGAACAGGGTCACAGCCCATCTCCCCCAGAATGGTGGAGTGAATTAAGTTTGCGAATTGAGGCACCACTGTGTATCATTATCTAAAGTCACTATTAAAATAGTGCTATCATCATTACTTTATAAAATTTTATTTCTCTGAGAGCTGTTACCAGAAAATATAAGTAAAATCTGTTTGTGAAATCTTTCACGTTACCACAGACATCTACCATTTTGATGCTTTTTTATGCTAGAGTTCTCTCTGGACCCATTTTCTTTCATTCTGAAGAACTTTAGTATCTCATAAATCAGCAAACAATCCTGTTGGCTTTTGTTTATTAGGAACACCTTTGTGTCATTTAGCATTTGAAGGACAGTTTTGCTGGATATAAAATTCTTAGTTGTCAGCCCATCTCTGTCTCCAAATTCTCCACATATGTCATCCCCATTGTCTCTGCCCCCAGCCCTTTGCGTTACACATGGGAAGGAAGCTGTTAACCACAATGGTGCTTTCCTGTGTGTGACTGGTGTTTTGCCTCTGTTGTGTTCAGGACTTTCTGATTTCATAGTTTGCATAATACAATGTGTGGATCTTTTTTCATTTATACTGTTTCATAAAGCCCTGTGATGAACAAAAGGACCTGACTTGTACATAGAGATATTTATGTTGTGTCTCATGTAAGACAATACTATCTTCTGCTAGTATCTGGGAAATTGGCCAGTCTGTTAGCTTGTAAGAAATATAATATCTCAGAAACCACTTCTTGACAGCATTCTATTTTATATGTGTTCTTAATTAACTTTTCCTGACTTGATCTATCATATACTAAGAGAAATGGATTAATGTTTCTGTATAAAGGCTCTATATTTTTTATTTCTCTAATTTTAGTAAATGAATTTGGATGCTGTACTATTTTTGTAGGAATATTTATAGCTCTTAAATATTCATTATAGATTGAACAATTTTTCATTGTTTTAAAGTTGTTTTCATTTGCACTAAATAAATCCAAGCTGTTTTATTGATAGTTTATCTTGTATATAATTAGTATGCATTTTTCTTTTCCTTTATTATTAAAATTTTTTAAAAGAAAATAACTTTATAGTTATTCTTATATAAAATGTTCCCTTATTTCATTTTGTGATCGAGTCATTCTGTTTCATCAAGGGTCAGAAATCTATATCCTGTAGATCAAATCTGGAAACACCCATTATAGGCTGTCTATAACTTTCTTTCTTATAAGATACCAGACTTAAGGAATTATAACTGAGACTGGACCATCCTCACTACAGTATGTACTATCTGATCATTGACTGAAAAAATTTGATGACCCCTATTACTCTCTTACTAATATTTTATGTTGGGGTCTTTTATTTTCTGTTTCTTTTTGAGTATATAGTCTGTTTGCTTTTTGAATTTAAGACTGTACTTCAGTGACTTTTTTCTAGTTATAAACTTTTTTTTCTCATGTGGGGATTGAACAAAGAGCCTTGTGCATGCCAGGCAAGATCTGTAACACTTAGTCATACCCAAGTTCTGGCTATTACCATCCTACTGTAGTTTTAATGTAACATACCCAATCATCTTTTACGTAAGAAAATATTCCTTGACTTTCTAATCTAATGACTGCATCAATATAATTTAAAATCTTATACACCTCGATTTCCACCTCTGCTCATTTTCATTATTAATTTTTGTTTATTTCGATTTTCTTAGTTCTTCAATTTTTAACCTTATTAATTCTACCTTTATATTAACTTGTAACACTGATGTTTAAAGTGTGCTTTGACACTTCTGTTTCTAGATTTGACAAAGTCACTAGAGCTTATAATATTCCTCACATCTCTGCTTCCTAATTCTCCCTATTACTGGTCTTATTGTTTCAAAATTTTCCCTTTATTTGTGTATGTTTTCAATAAATAATACAATAATCAAGAGGAATTGGTACATATACACTATTGCATCTTGATCATTTTTATGTCCCCTTTCTTTGCCGTCTCTCCCATCTCTCTCAATCCTAGAACCCCTTTCGATGTTCACATGTCCACATGGTCAGTATCTGGCTGCCATCATTTATCTTTATTTCCCTCTGAATTTATACTTTGGGTTTCTCATAGAATCTATGTGATATTTATCTTTGTTTACCTGATTTATTTCATAGATAATTATGGTCTCATGGTGCACCCATTTTCCTACAAATGACTCAAATTTATTCTTCTTTATAGCTGGTTATTACTCCATTGTATATATACCAAATTTTCTTTACCCATTCTTCTATTGATGAACGTAAGGGTCATTTTTTTTTTTTTTTGTAAGAGTCATTTTTAAGATTTAGCTATAGTGAGTTGTGCTGCTATAAACGTGGATATGTACAAATCACTGTAACGTGATGTCTTTAACTGCTTTGGGAAGATACTCATAAGAGATAGAGCTGAGTTGAATGGCATTTCTATTTTTAGTTTTCTGAGGACTCTCCACACTGATTTGCATAGTAATTGTACTAGGTTTATATTCTCACCAATAATGTGGAGAGGGTCCTTTTCCCCCACAAACTCACATCAGCACTTTTTTTTTTTTGAGTTTTTGATTGTAACATTCTTTATGAAGATGGAATCTCAGTGTTGTTTTGATTTGCATTGCTCTAATGGCCAAAGATGCTGAGCACTTTTTAAAGCAGTTATTGGCCATTTGTATCCCTTCTTTTGAGAGGTGTCTGTTCATTTCAATTCCTCATTTATTAATTGGCCTTTTATTTTACAACATCTAATATTTTTGAGTTCTTTATATATCTTAGAGATTAGCCCTCTGTCCCAGGTGTAGCCGGCAATAATTTTTTCCTATTCTGTTGGTTTGGTTTTCACGCTGTTGGTTTTGTCTTGTGCTGTGCATAAGCTTTTAAATCTGATATAATCTGACTTGTTAATACTTCATATCATTTCTTGTGCAATTGGGGCTCTTTACAGAAAGTTCTGGCCTGTAGTTTTGTTTTTGTATTATACCTAATTTAGTTTTGTGTTGTACCTAATTTATCTTTCAACAGATTAACTGTTTCTGTTTGAATACTTGGGCTTTGACTTATTTTGTTTTTATTTTAATATAGGGAGAGCTGTGTCTAAATTCATTCTTCTGCATGTGAATGACAAGTTTCCCTACATCGTTAGTAGAAAGAATATAATTTCTCCAACCTGTGTTTTTGGCTCCATTGTTGAAATTAAGATGGTTGAAAGTGCCTTGGGCCGTTTCTGCAGTTTTAGTTCTATGTCACTGGTCGACATGTCTTTTTTTTGTGTACCAGTAAAATGTTGTTTGTATCACTACAACTTAATAATATAAACTGTTACCCAGGACTGTGATGCATCCTGCTTTGCTCTTGGCCAAGACTGGTGTTGCTATTCTGGGTCTCTTATAATCTCTTGTAAATTTTAGGATGTTCTCTATTTTTGTGAAGAATACTGTTGGTATTTTGACTGGCACTATATTAAATCTGTATATCATTATGGCCAT
>PVJO010027724.1:12500-19192 GCA_004026905.1 Hystrix cristata
AGCTTACAGTGACCATGGGCTTTTGTTGGGGCTGCTGCTTCAGTTTGGTCTTGTCCGGTGTCCATCTCTGGCCTCGCTGACTCTCTCTGTTCTTGCCTTGTGTTTTCAGAGAGAAGACTTCTTCCGCAGGATCCCGAGTTAGTGTCCCAGACTATATTCTTTTCTGTGTGTTGTCTTTAGTTTATCCAGTTTTTCTATGATTTCTGGTTTCCTTGTTGGGTTTTTCTTGATTCCCAGAGCTCTACATTTTTTCTTATCTAAATTGGTATTTTTTAGATGTTTTGATTCCATGTCCCAGAGAGGCTATATCTTGCTGCTTTTTGTACCTCCATCTTTAATCTTTCTTGTTGTTTGGACATTAATGTTGTTTATAACACGTGCATTCTCTTCTATATACATAAATTACACTAAAACTTTTTAGACTCAGTCTAATTTAAATCAATTTATTGCTCACAGTGAGATATTTTACTGTTAATTAGACACCCAGTGTTTCTGTTGATTAAATTATATTCTGCAGGGTTTTTGATAAAAGAAATTCAAGAAAAATGTATTGTTTGGGTTCACATATCCAATGCTATTTATCCGTAGCATTTGAGTTGTGGCATTTTGACTAGCTATAAAATTGTTTTATTACGTAATTTAAAATTTATTCACATTTACACAAATATACACACCACAGGACATGGTGCCTGCCATTTGCATGTAGCAACAAATAATGTAAACAAACACACAGATGCAATATTAAGTCGCAACTGCATCCAGTTAACTATATTACATACTGTATGTGTTACTGTAATATCCTACCCACCTCCTATTGCTATTGAAGTGAGCTTGTGTCTTCTTTTTTTATTTGGTTTTTAGGTTCCCGTATTTTGCATATCTTTCTTCCTCTGAATTCCTGTTCCCCTCTCCCTTACCCCTCTTCTTGTTCCCTTGGACACTTTTCCTATTGGATGAGATCTATCTCCTTGTCCCTTTGTATCCATCTTTTATCATTTTCTTTGCTTGTACTTTGCTTCACTCAAATGAAGGATACCATACAGTATTCAAGCTTGCAGGTCTGGTTTATTTCACTCAATGTTATCTTTTCCAGTTCCATCCATTTTCCTATAAATGACTCTATTTTGTCTTTCTTTATAGCCGAGTAGTATTCCACAATATATATTTAGCCCATTTTGTTTATCCAGTCATCTGTTAATGGGTATACAAGCTGCTTCCAAAATGTAGCTATTATGAATTGTGCTGCTATGATTATTGGTGTGCAAGTATTGTTGTAGTATGATGTCTTTCTTTATCTTTTTAGGGAAGATACTTAGCAGGGGCATAGCTGGGTTGTATGGAATTTCTACTTTCGCTCCTTTGAGAAATCTCCATACTGATTTCCACAGTGGTGTACTAGTTTGCATTCTCACCGACAATATAGGAGGGTTCCTTTTTCCCCACAGCCATGCCAGCGTTTGTTATTGTTTGATTTCCTAATTATTGCCATTGTTTCTGGAGTAAGATAGAATTTTATTGTTGTTCTAATCTGTATTTCTGTAATGACGAGAGATGTTGAAAATTTTTTCATGTATTTGTTGAGGATTTGTGTTTCTTCTTCTGTGAAGCGTCTGTTCATTTCTGTAGCCCATTTTTTGACTGGTTCTTTAATTTTAGGTAGGTTTATTACTTTTGAGTTTTTTGTATATTCTAGATATTAGTTCTCTGAGGAGTAGCTTGTAAAATTTTTCCTATTCTGTAGATTATTTCTTCACTCTACTAATTGAACCTTTTGCTCTGTTTCCTGTGTGATTGGTGTTCTGTTTAGGAAGTCCTTTCCTACTCCTATGTCTTCAAGTGTTTTACCTATTTTGTCTTCCCAGAGGTTCAGTGTTTCTGTTTTAATGTTTAGATGTTTGACTCATCTCACAAAGGCAGCTTGTCCTTACTGTTAAAATTCCTGAACTACTCAGTCTGCTAGGCCTTCAGACACACTGTGAAAATGCCCTCTCAATTTTTATATCACTGTTTAAGGTGTGTCTCAGATTTCTTTTTTTACCTTCAATATAGCTTGGCATATTATGCTGTCTTTAACTAAACCATAGAATATATGATACCTAGAAATTTATTTTCTCAGAGTTCTTGAGTCTGAAGGTCAAGGATTAAGGATCTGGCCTTTTTTCTTCTGGAGGTTTTACTTGATTTTCACATGGTAACCTACTTCATGCCCCTTTCCATGTTCTTTCCATTTTGCACACGAATCTCTGGTATGTGTCTATGTGTTTGATTTTCTCTTCTAATAAAAACATCAGTCATATGGGATAAGGGCCCAACCTAAGTCAAAAACCCTTCATTTTAATTTAAGCACTTTCACAGGGACCTTATACAACCACATTCTGAAGTTATGAGAGTTCATATCTGAATACATCTAAAAAGTTATTTTAAAATCTATTGTTTTTTTCAAAGTTATAGTATGCTAATTATATTTTTGTCTTGACTTTTTTTTAGGTGAGTGGTATTTCAACCCATAAATTTGAGGCTTTTTTGAATTTTGGAAAATTTTCTTGTATTTTATCTTGTATTATTTTTTAAATTTGATCTTTTTTATCCTCTGAAGATTGTAATTACGCAAATATTGCATTTTCTTTGTCTTTCCAAATGAGTATTTATACTTTATTTTAATTCATGATTCATTTCTCTTAATTTCTTATCTACGTTCTCTTTGCCATTTCTCTATAATTGTGTCTATATGTTTTTCTTCCACTTTTAACTGATGTATTAGTTCCTAAATTTTGAATGTCTCTGATTTTACTTCATTCTCTTAATAATTTCCTTGAATTTATATGTGGTGACCACTTTTATTGAGTTGGTGCTATTTTTTTTTCTTTTTAGAGAGTTTTTCATCTTTTTTTTTTTTTTATCAATTTTACTCTCCCTAACCAATTATTTCTTTGGTTGTTTAAAGTAGTATCTCTGTACATTGTGTTTCTCCCTATTTTAGCATTATTTACCTGCAAATAAAATGTATTTTTCTTGGATCAGCTACTTGTGGGGTCATAAAAATGGAGCAGAATGAGTCCTTCAGAAGGAATTCTCTCTAGAACATGGAACAGTTCCATAAAACACACAGTGATCATGCTCACATTGAGTTGGCTTTCATTTCTTCCCAGTTAATGAAGATAAAGAGCTATTTGATTCCTCGAAATGAAAATCTTTCTGATATATGTTGTTTCACAGACTGGCTTCTTTCTGCTCAAATGGCTTCTCTATAGCTCCTTGTGGAGGTCTGCCTTTCTGCTCCCTTATACTATGATGTGGGGCCATAGAAACATGGCACAATTAAAGCAAATACCCTATTGTCACTGTCCTAAATAAGAACATGGATTTGACCCTTCAAGGCAAGATACTTACTCTGGAGAATTGTATTGTGTATACATTTACCTGAGCTCTGCATCTTATGTATCTCTTAGTTATTTTTTCTTCTATGTATTAGTTAGTTACTCTTTGAACAAAAGTTCCTTATGAGTAATTTCTACTTTTACTGAAGGCATGATTTAAGTTTCTGTTAACTTCTAGCTATTTGGGAGAGTTTTTTTCTCATGTGAACTATGTAGCAGAAACATCTTACATACTCTCTGCAACATGAAATAATACTAAATGTATAGCATTTATTGTACTTATTTGCTTCCAGACTACTTTTCTATTTACTCTTTGAAATGAAAGTCCCAGAATACCTAATTTGATACATATTTGTATTTATGCATTTTTCCTCTGGAGAAAGGGCCAACACATTTTATCTGATTTTTAAAAAGATTCTGTGATTCAAAATTGTTTTCGAAACACTGCTTTCATAAGTGGCATGTCTAGCAAGTTTAAAAGAATCTTGAATGTAATCATGCTAGACCCATATGTTCTCAAGCCCCAGTACCAATAACACTACTAAAATTATTTTGCAAACCCAGATATCCACTATCGCCTACAGAATAAATATATCCTATGATTACTATTTCTTTGTTTTCAATGTATCCAGATACATTTGTAGTGAATATAATACAAATGTTGCTTTTTGTCAAGGCACATTTTTAAAAATAACAATAGTTGAGGATTTTGAGATGAATTGGGAATTTTAAATTTTTTAAAATTACTCATTGACTGTCTACTAAAAACCTTATGAACTAGGCTCTGGTGTGATCACAACATTTGAGAAACCAGGAGACAGATGTGCCAGAATTTGAGTAGCTTGCCCGTGGATAGGCAGCTAGTAAAAGACAGTGCGTGATCCGAACCCAGGCTGTACATTTCCAGGGCCTTCCATTTAACCACTTCATTAAAATGACTTTCGGTATTCTCATTCACATTTGATATTTGTTAAGCTTTGTGTTTATTTGTTTAAAGTGTTGAGAGAAGATCTTCATTCTTAAAATGCTGAGAAATTGTGAGTCTGAGTTTAAAGATTTTCCGACAGTCAGTGGGTTTAGGAATCACATGTACAGTGAGATTTGGAAATTTAACCTAATTGTAATGAAGGGAGATGACCTGCGAAAAATAATAACTTATCCGCTAAAACAGAGCTAGACTCAAAAATTGGACTGGGCATGAATTTTGAAGAAAGGATTTGACAAGATTTGGAACAAATGAATCAATTCAATAGTATGTAAGTTTGACTCAGTATAAAATGTGGAAATGGTGCATATGTGGGTGCAGAATGAATAGCACTCTCAGCAAAGCAGGACAATCCACAGAAAGGTTTGAAGGTGGTGAAAGTTTTCTTGAGCCTGGCTTTAAGTCATCTGTATCTTGAGTCTGTTTTTGCTCTCCTATTTTATTTTATTTTTTTTTTTTTTGGTTACAAATTCCAATTCATGTCTTCATTTTTGTTTTGGTTAAGCATTTACTGTTTGTTCCTCCAAGGGATGTACTGTTTCCTTATCACTTAAGTCCACTTTTGATTCCCAGCCCATGACCTCTGTCCTGAATCTGCATCTATGTCTCACTGAGTTCAGCAACAACTTCATCTGCCAGTATCTTGCATCTCTGGCTTTGTACCAGTTCTAGCTCATAAGAAACAGAAAAGTAGTGAATACACTTAGTATTAAACAAGATGACAAGGGATGAATATTGAACTGCTCTGCCAACAGGAAATTACATAGCTCATTTAAAGAATCCATATTTATTTTTAAAAAAGTACTAGCCTCAGCAAACTTTTTTAGTTTTCATTCATAACTGGTCCCAATTCTACTTATATGTCATAGTATAAGCTGTTAATAATATAAAGTAATGAATAGTCTTATGAAGGACTGAGATAAGGAAGTACAAGTGCAATTGAATCTGTCATTCAATTTTAGGGGAGAGGTTTGAGTGTTACAGTCTATACTACTTCTTTCTCTCTTCACATAATCTAACTTGATAGCTACCATTTCTTGTTCTTAAGAAGTTTAATACAGCTATTTCATTTATTTTTATGAAGTTTCTAGGTGACAGATACTGTTTTAGGAAAATATTATTTCTAATCTCCATAAAACTGTGTAAATTCAGTATTATTATCCCCACTTTAAAGATGAGAAAACAACAGATCAGAAAGTAACCAGCAGAGTTTTTCCTACTAAATTGGCAGATTAAGGATAAATTCACCATCTCCAAAACTGACAAGAATTGCATTAAAGATTTGTTTACAGATGTTCGTGTACAACAAAAATGAAAACAGGTATATGTGTTTTAGAATCTGTAAAGCAGATAGATACAAGAAAACTGTATCAGACTGTAGCACGCAGTTGTCTTAGATCGGAGTGGGATATAGAAGCAACTTAGTGTATACAAAAAAAGAAGAAATAAATAAAGAAGAAACTAATCCCAAACCATTCATAGAATGGTACTAGGAGATACTTAGGAAGTAGAAGTGTGTTGTGTGTGTGTGTGTGTGTGTGTGTGTGTGTGTGTGTGTACACACAGGGTCTAGCTAAGTTGCTAAGTTGCCAAGACTGGGTCGAACTTGCAATCACCCTTCCTTGGAGCCCTTGGTTGCAGGTGTGCACCACTGTGCCTGGCTTCCTGCTTGATTTCTGTTGGATAGTAGTGAGTACGATAATGGATGAACTTTGTCTTTAAAGGCTTTCCGGTCTAAACCAGAGCAGATGAGAGACTGCTGAGAAAAGAAGATAAAATGTAATATAATACCTAATATAAATGAACAGACTGACAGGAAAATTACATAAGATATGGTTAGTGTTTGAGTAGTATAAGCTTTTATAAAACTAACCAATGAGAAATAGAAAAACAAAACAGAACAAATATAAAAAAACCCCTCAAACCCTCAATTCCTGCAAAGAAAAAACGAATTGCATGAGTAATGAAAAACTAACAGGGCAAACTATGTGCCTCAACTGTGAGTGGCTGCAGTTATATGACCACCAAAATGGAAACAGTGAATTTCCACTTAGTTATGTTTTACCTGTGTTACCAGAAAGGATGGGGTAGAAGGTGGAGAGCTGTGTGCATGTGCGGATGGGGAGTATGAATACAGGCAAAAAATCAAATGACAGAAATGTAAATTCTTATATGCCATGGGGAGATTCACTAGAAAATATTTTACATAAAATTAATAATAACAAAGGGCACCATGATATTTAGTATCAAGGAATCAGCTTACACAGAATAAAAAATAACACCTTGCTTGAGGAAATACAAATTAGAGGAAAGTGGCAGTTGATGATCTT
>PVJO010027725.1:0-19238 GCA_004026905.1 Hystrix cristata
CAAAAGAGTCCAACCAAAAAGAGAAGGATAGCTCAAGTTTATTTATGAATATTAATATCAAGAAATCCTTAATATTTTAGTAAACAGAATTCTGAAGCACATTTTTAAAATATCAAACTGGTATTCTACCAAGAAGGCAAGAATGGCTTAACATGAATAACTGATATTATAATTAAATATGTTGACAAATCAAAGTGGAAAAGATATGATCATCTTTAAAAAGACTGAAAAGAATTTTATAAATTTCCCATCTGTTCTTGATTTTTACACCTTCTTAGTCAAAGAAAAGTGGATGGATAGTCTCTAAATATTTTATGACAAAAGCCAATATCACACTTCATGGCAAGTTACTAGAAACATTCTCATTAAAGTCACAAACAATGCTTCTAGAGATATAGTAAGAACAATTGGGTGAGAGAAAGAAATGAGAGGTAATAAAATGAGAAAAGAGGAAAAATTGTTATTTATGTGAACAATAAATTCAAGATCATCTATAACCTATTAAAACTAGAGAGTTAAAAAAATAAACTAGAGAGTTCAGTATGGTTGCTGAAAAGAAATTAGTACGTGCAAAAATTTCAACAATTCTGTAGTCTATAATTACAGTTTAAAATGATGAATGTGCTGGGTGTGGCGGCACATATCTGTAACCGAGCTGCTCAGGAGGCTGAGGCAAAAGGATCACAAGTTCAAGATCAGCCTAGGCAAATTAGCTAGACCCTATTTTAAAATAAAAATAAGGGGCTGGGGATTTAGCTCAGTGATTAGAGTGCTTGCCTTGTAAGCACAAGGGCCTGAGTTCGATCCCCGGCACCACCAAAAATAAATAAATAATAAATAAATAAATAAATAAATAAATAAATTAAAAAAAGGGCCAAGGATGTAGTTAAATGGTAGAGTGCTTTCCCAGCATACACAAGGTAAGGCCCTGGGGTCAATCCCCAGTCCTGAAAGAAAAAAAATATGATATAATTTTTTAAAATTGTCATTTCAAAGAGGCTTTGAAAAGCTGATCAATATCACTAGACATTAGGGACATGCAATTTGAAATCATTATAAGCGCTATACTTTGATTTTGAGTATCACTCACTGGCCCATGTAGTGAAGGCTTGGTCCAAGCCTAGGACACTACTGGGAAATGGTGGAGGCTTCAGGAGATGGGAATAATGGAAGGAAGTTAGACCATCATGGGTGTGGCCCTAAAGGGAATACTGAGATCCCAGCTCCTTTCCTCTCTCCTTGTTTCCCAACTGCTATGAGGTAAAGAGGCCTCCTCTGCCACGCGCTTCTGCCATGTTGTGCTGCCCCACCACAGCCCCAGAGGCAAGGGTGCCAAGCAACCATTGACTGAAACCTCTAAAACCATGAGCCTAGATGAATCTTTACTTAGAATAAGTTGATTACTTCAGATGTTTTGTCACAGTGGCAAAAAACTGACTACACAGTAAGATATCATTGAACACCTATTATAATGGCTAAAATAAAGAGCGCTGAGGTTACCAAACACTGCTAAGGATATAGAACAACTGGATCTCTCATTCATTGCTAACGTGAATGCAAAATAATGCAGACACTCTGGGAATTAGTTTGGCAGTTTCTTAAAAAGTTGGACATACTATACAAGACAGCAGTTGTACCCCCTGAGCATTTAACCCAGAGAAATAAAAACATGTTCAGAGAAAATCTTGCGCATGTATAGAAGTGCAATGCCTTCATATTCCCAGACTAGAAACAAGCCAAATTTCTTTCCACAGGTAAATGGCCTAACCAAATCTGGACATATCAATGTGGATAAATCTCAAACGCCTACTGATGAGTTAAAGAGACACATTGTAAGAGCTTCTTAAAGTATTATACCATTCAGGGGAAAAATATTCAACACATAAAGAAAATACACCTATTACAGGACCAAGCCTTCACCACATGGGCCTATTACCTATTATGTATGTTTAAGAAAAACCAGACCATCTTCCACATGGTGGCAAAAAACCAGACCATCTTCCACATGGTGGCAAAATGGGAGGAAAAAAACTAGGGAGTAAGTTCGGTGTGGAATTTAAAATGTATCTGTGTCATTTTAAGGGAGCTACAGAACCATCACTAAGGGACTCCACACTGGGAAAATCTGGAACAATATGAGCATCAAAGTAAAAAGTGAGAGTATGGATTAAATGCATTAATAAATAAGAATTCATTGATCCGTACTCACACAAACAAAGATGTCAGCTAGTAAATGTTGAAAAAATAACAGAGTTAGAAAAAAACATTATTTGGCAAACACAGTTATTAAAATTATGCCAACATTCAAATATATGATCTTGACAAAGGATACAAATACATACATTGGAGGAGAGAGAGCCTATTTAACAAATGGTGTTGGGAAAACTGGTTGTCAGTTTGTAGAAGAATGAAATTGGACCCATATCTCTCACCATATACTAAATTAAAATCAAAATGGATCAAAGATCTAAACATTAAGATAGAAACATTAAAGCTTCTGGAAGACAGAATAGGTAAAACACTTGAAGACATAGGAGTAGGAATCGACTTCCTAAACAGAACCTCAGTTACACAGGAAATAACAACAAGAATCAACAAATGGAACTACATTAGACTAAAGAGTTTCTGTACAGCAAAAGAGTCGATTAGGAGGGTGAAGAGAAAACCCACAAAATGGGAAAAAAAAAATCTTTGCTAGCTACTCCTTAGACAGAAAACTAATATCTAGAATATACAAAGAACTCAAAAAAATTAAACTACACAAAATCAATGACCCACTCAAGAAATGGGCCAGAGAAATGAACAGATACTTCACAGTGGAAGAAATACAAATGGCCAATAAACATATGAAAAAATGTTCAACATCTATGGCTGTTAGAGAAATGCAAATTAAAACAACTCTAAGATTCCACCTTACCCCAGAAAGAAGAGCAATCATCAGGAAGTCAAACAATAACAAATGTTGACAGGGCTGTGGTGAAAAGGGAATCCTCCTACACTGTTGGTGGGAATGCAAACTAGTGCAATCATAGTGGAAATCAGTATGGAGATTTCTCAAGAGTCTGAATGTAGAAATCCCATATGACTCAGCCATTCCCCTACTAGGTATGTTACTTGAAGAGCTAGAGACATCATGCTACAGAGATACTTGCACAACAATGTTTATAGCAGCACAATTTGTAATAGCTAAATTCTGGAAGCAACCTGCATACCCATCAACAGACAGCTGAATAAACAAAATGTGGTATCTATACATAATGGAATACTATTCAGCTAGAAAGAATGACAAGCTAGAGTCATTTATAGGAAAATGGATGGACCTGGAAAATATAATGTTGAGTGAAATAAACCAGACTCACAAGCTGGAATACCATATGGTATCCCTCATTTAGTGAGGTAAAATACAAACAAAAGAAAAGAGTAAACAATGGATACAAAAAGACGAAGTGTTAGATATAAGCTAAGAGACAAAGGGTTCAAGGGAACAAGAAGAGGGCAAAGGGGGAGGAGAATGGGAATCCAGGGGAATAATGATATCTTAAAAATAAGAACCTAATAACACAAATTTAAATCAGTGACACGTACACTGGATACTGTAGTAATTTTATATAGTTGTGACTTACTACTGTATGTAGGTGGTTGTTTACATTGCTCACTGTCATAAGCAAAAGGTACAATTAACTGTGGTCTGTAAGCTTGTGTGATTGCCTGTAAGTTTGTGTAATTTTGGATAAATTTTAATAAAAATCTAAAAATAAATAAATAAATAAATAAAATTATGTCAAGTGAGAGCCACCCATTGTTGTTAAACTATAGATGAAAGTTTGGCAAGTGACTGGAGGTCTACAGAGTCTCAAGGTAGCTGGCTTTAGTATAGTATCTGGATATTTATAGTAAATGAAAGAATTTGGAATATTTAACTAGAGATCTGGGGATATGAATGTTGTTTTAAAATATATTTTTAAAATGCTGTTATATGGTGGTTTCAAGGAAAGATAAAAGTTGCAAGAATTGTTACGTTGGTGCAGGAAAGGGAAGAACTTTTGATCCTGTGTCTTAGTTTGGGCTACTGTGACAGAATACTACAGACTGGGTGCCTTAAACAACACGTGTTTGTTTGTCCCAGCTCTGGAAGCTGCGAAGTCCTGGATTGAGGTGCCGGCAGGTCCAGTGTGTGGTGAGGGCTGCTTCCTGGCCCGCAGAGGCCACCATTGCATTGCATAGTCACATGGTGGAGGAAGAGAGCTCCAGCCTCCTCATCTGATGAAGACGCTGGTCACAGCTCTGGGGCTCCACCCTCATGGACTCCTCTGTACCCCCTTCAAAGCCCCACTTCCGAATACTCGAAGGTGTGAGTCTTGAGCAGACACAGACACGCAATCCACACAGTCTGCAACAGGAACCAATAAGAAACATACATATATTCTGGGATTCCCAGACTCTAGGATGCTTAACATTCATTTATTCAAGGACTCAAGGCTGTATCGTTCTACTTTTCAGATTGTACGACTTCTGACGAATATGTTATGGCTATAAGGGTCTATCATTCTGTTACTCTAATTCCAGGATTCAAAGATGGCATCATTCTATTGTAATTCCTGTCTCTGTGGTCAGGCAGAAACAGACAAAAGCACTGAGGTATTTGACAGTAATCTTCACATAGCTTTAAACTGAAAATCCAAATCCACTGAACCCTCCTACCACAGCGTGTGTCTGGAATCCACTTTTCCCTGGTTATGTTCATAGCAATAGAAGGCAAGCTCCTGGAATTGTGCTATCCAATATGCTATTCATGATAGAGGTGTTCTTTCTAGTAGACGCTCTGTGACACATTGGGGAAGTTCTAGTTTGCTACGGGGTTTTAAAAAATTGATTATTGAGTGTCAGCTTCAATGATGCTTTTCAAAACATGCCTACCTGAGACTGTTTCATTCTAATCAGTTGTGTGTGGAATTATATCAACAGGTTTTCTATCATTAAGCCAGTATAACCCTGCTGAATATTGATAATTGTTTTTATGTAGCATTCTAATTACGTTTGCTGCTGTTTTCTTCAGGATTTTTGTATCTATGATTGACTTATAATATTCTTTCGGATATGATATTAGTTGTTCTGGTACAACTATTAGGTCAACTTCCTAGAGTGAGATGGAAAATTTCCCCCCTTTTCTGTCCTGTGGAATAATTTGCATAACAAAGAGTCTCTGTTCCGTGAAAGTTTTGTGGGACTCAGTAAAGGAAAATGGGTCAGGTATTTGAGTTTACCTTGTTTCATTGTCATTTTGAGTAGATTTAAATTATTCGCAAATTATTTAACTATTGAGGTTTTCTATTCTTTCTTAAATTGATTTTTTTTTTTTTGAGACAGGATCTCACTGTGCAGCAGGCTGGCCTTGAATTCACTATGTAACCCAGGCTGGCCTCGAACTCGTGGCGATCCTCCTGCCTCATCCTCCTGAATGCTGGAATTATAGGTGTGCACCACCACGCCTGGCCTTAAATTGATTTTAGTAAGATATTTTCTTCTAAGAATTTTCTATTTCCCGTAGACATACTAATCTACTATTGCTGCATTAAAATTGCCCCAAACATCAATTTAACACCAATAAAATCCTAGCAAGTTATTCTGTGGGTATCAACACACTGACCCTGAAGGTATGAGGAAGAACTAAAGAGCAGAACAGCTAACAGTACAGTGAAGGGGAAGAACAAAGTTGGGGAGCCGATTACCCAACTTCAAGACTCACTGTAGTTCCCCTAATCAGTACAATGTGGTGCTGGTGAAAGACAGATAAATGGAACAGAATGGAAAGCCCAGAAGTAGACCCCCATAAATATATTTGGCTAACATTTGGCGAAGGACCAAAGACAGTACAATGGAGCAAAGGTAATCTTTTCAATAAGTAGTGGGAACAACTCAACATTCACAAGCAAAAACAATTAATCTTGACATAAACCTTAAGCCCTTTACAATAATTAACTCAAAATGGATCATAGACCTAACTGTAAATGTAAAACTATAAAACTCCTAGAAAGAGGAGAAATTCTAGGTGACTTTGGGTATGGCGATGGCATTTTAGAGATAATACCAAAGGCACAGTCTGTGAAAGAAAGAATTGATAAGTTGAACTTCATTAGAATTAAATATTTCTGATCCTCAAAAGATACAAAGAAGAGAATGAGAAACCAAATCACAAACTAGGAATAAATATTTAAAAAAAAAAAAGCCTAATAAAGGACCATGATTCAAAACATACAAAGAACTCTTAAAACTCAACAATAAGAAAATGAATACCCCATTTAAAAAAGACCAAAAAACGAACACCTCACCAAAGCAGATGCACTCAAACAATATAAAAGACACTCAACACCCTAAGTCATTAAGGACTTGCAAATTAAAACAATGAGATACCAATACACAACTATCAGAACGGTAAAAATCCAAAACCCTGACAACACTAAATGCCTGCAAGAATGTGGGGCAACAGGAACTCTCATTTGTTGATGGTGAGAACTCAAAATGGTACAGCCACTGTGGAAGATAATTTGGTAGTTTCTTACAAAACTAAACATATGTATGATCTAGCAATTGTGTTGTGTGCTGTGCGCTCTTGTTAAGTTCACTAGAATAAGAGATTCCTGGAGAGGCAACTGTCTCATGGGGCACCATGCTCACCAGTGGGTTAATCCACTGATGCTCACAGCTGTTAGCAGGTGGGTTCAGTTGAGGGAGGGGGGTCACTGGAGGCTGTACCTGTGGAGGGTACATCTCCCGCTAGCACTCATCTCCTGTGCTGTACCTTCCCACTGCTGTGAAGTGAGCAGCTTTCTGCCATTATACCTTCTGCCACAAGGTTTCTGCCTTGGGGCCAGCAAACCATGGACTGAAACCTGGGAAACCATGAGCCAAACAAGCCTCTTCTGCTTTAAGTTGGGGATGTCAGGTATTTGGTTCCAGCAATGGGAAAATTCACCAATACATGCTCTTTGGTAGTTACCCAAGGAATTAAAAGGTAATATCCATGTAAAAACTTGTGCATAGATGTTCTTATGGCTTAAATCATAATTACCAAAACTTGGAAGCAATTGAGATGACTTGCAGGATGAGAGTGGATAAATAAACTATGGTACACATTCCTTTATATATGTATGTATGGTACATTCTTTTATATAACACTGAAAAGAAATGAGCTGTCAAATCGCAAAAAGACACGCACAAAATTTAAGTGCATATTACTAAGCAGAACAGCCAATCTGAAAGGCTACATACTTTTGATTCTGCCACATTCTGGAAAAGGAAAAATTATGGTAAAATATTGTCTACAATCAGTGGTTGCTTGGGACTGGGGAGAGGAAGGAATGAATAGGCAGAGTACAAGAGTTTTTAAGACAATGAGACTTCTCTGTATAACACTGTAGTGATGGATAGGTGTCATTATACATTTGTTCAAAGCTATACAATGTACAACACCAACAGTGAACCCAATGTGAAGTATGGACTGTGGATAACACTCATGTGTCATTATAGGCTCATCAATTCCAACAAATAGACCACCTTGGTGCTTGATTTTGACAGTGGAAGAGGCTGTACATGTGTGGGAGCAGGGTGTTTGGGAACTCTCTGTACTTTCTTTCTTTCTTTCTTTCTTTCTTTTTTTTTTTGATACAGGGTCTCACTATGTAGCCCAGGCTGCCCTCGAACTCATGGCAATCCTCCTGCTCAGCCTCTCAAGTGCTGGGATTACAGGCATGCACCACCACAGCTGGCCTCTCTATACTTTCTGCTAAATTTTTGCTATGAACCTGAAAGTGCTCTAAAACTGTAGTCCATAAGTAAAATATTTAAAATGTTTAAATTATCCTCAAACTTAGCACTTTAAAAAACAGCAAACATTAATTTCACAGTTTTGGGGTCAAGAATTCAAAAATGGTGTAACAGTGTGTCTCTAGCTTAAGGACTCATATGAGGTTATAATCAAGATGTAGCCAGACTGCAGTCATTTGAAGGCCTGCAGGATCCATGGTTGGGAGCCGGGTGCTTCAGTTTCTCACCGTGTGGCTGGACCTCTCCATGGAGAGGAAAATCCTTCTAATATGGTGGCAGTACCCCCACCCCCCATAGCGAGTGACCTAAGAGTGAGAAGGGGGAAGCCACAGCAGCTTTTCTGACCTAGCTCTGAAAATCTCACACATTATCTTTCATCATCCTTTTGGTTACACAGGTCAGCTACTGTCAGGGTAGGAGAGGACCACAATGCCGTGAACACTGAGATACCGGGGTCATTGTGGGCCCTCTTAGAGACTGGCTACCACACAAGAGTTCTCAAATTTATTAGCAGAAAGTAATTTTTAGTATTTGCCAATCATTTGTTAAATCCCTGCTGTGTCTACAATCATCCCTCTCTACAATATCAACATTATTGATGTGTGATTCTCACTCTCTTTATTTCTTTTTATTTTGTGTCTCAAGATAACTTATTAAAATTTATCTATTCCAAGGAAGAAGACTTTAGAGTTTATTGACAGTCTTTAATGTATAGTTGCTTTATACTTAATCCCCTTGTTATTTTCTTTAATTTTTCCCCTTTTATTTTCTTTGGGTTTGCTTTATACTTTTTCTAAATTCTTGAGTATAATCACCAGAGTACTTTTAATCTTTGTTTCTAAAAGAGGTGTTAGACTACAGATTTCCCTGTTAATACTGTATATAGCTGCATCTCACAAAGTTTGACATGCACTGTTTTTATTTTCTTTTAATTCTAAATATTTTGTAATATCACTATAGTTTCTTTTTAAACCCATGAATTCATTTTGAAGTGTTTTTCTTTGTTTTATTTCTAAATATGTGTAGGTTTGTGGTTATCTTTTGTTATTAATTTCTAATATCACTGCACCATCATACATGTTATTTATATGAGTTTTGGCTCTTGTTTGTATTGGTTTTGTGATTTAGTATATAGTCAAGCTTTTATAGATTCTGTGTAAGTTTAAAGAAAATATGTGTTCTCTAACTGCTGAATACAGAGTCCATTAGATTGACTATTTAAATCTTCTACATCCCTAACAACATTTTATGAGTTTGATTTATTAGATGCTTGAATGTATTTTTTACAGTGTCTATGATGATGCTGATGATGGATATGATGATAATGACAATATGATGATGGATCTGCGCATTTCTTCTTAAAACTCTACCAAGTTTTGCTTTATATATTTTGGAGCTATATTGTTAGGTGCAAACTACATTATACATTTCTAGTTAATTGCTTCTTCTATTTTTATATGATGACCCTCTTTATCTTTAAAAATACTTTTAAAGATCAATTTGGTCTGACATTAATATAGCAGCACCAGCTTTCTTCAGTTATTTACCTACTACATCTTTTCAGATCACTTTTTTTCAATATTTATGTGTTGGGATTTTGTTTTGTTTTGTTTTGTTTTTTTGTTTTTGTTTTGTTTTGTTTTGTTTTGAGGCAAGGTCTCCCTGTGTAGCCCAGACTGGCCTCAAATTCATGGCGATGCTCCTGCCTCTGCCTCCCAAGTGCTACGATTTCAAGCATGTGTCACCATGTTTCTCGCAAATAATGTACCGTTGCACTTCGCTTTGTGTTTTTTTCTTCAACCTGAGATTCTCTTTTAACTAGAAAGTTTTGATTACTTACACATACCCCAAATCACTAACATTTTAGAAATATCTCTATCATATTATTTTGTACTTACTATTTGTCATTCTTTTTCTCTGTTTATTTTTTGGGGGGATGCTGGGGATCAAATTCAGGGCTTTGCACTTGCTAGGCAAGCGCTCTACCACTTGAACTAAATCCCCAGCCCCTCTTTGTTTATTTGTGGTCTTAAGTAGTTTTCTATAAGCTTTGTGTGTGTGTGTGTGTGTGTGTGTGTGTGTGTATACATATATACATATATACGTATATGTATACACATATATATATATATATATAGAATATAAGCTTTGTATATATATGTAACATAATATGTGTATATATTTCTAGTTACACATAAAGTTTTCCCTTTTCATGTTTTCGGTGTGAATTTTTAGATTCATAAACATTTTGAGGTACTATCTCTACTCACCTCACAAACAATAAGGGCTTTAGAATACCTTAACTCTGAGCTCATCATAACATGCTATTCTAGTATCTTACTTCAGTGCGTTTTTTGTACATCTGCAATTTGTTCAGGCCCAGTTAGATCCACACACTCGAATGACAAAAATACTAAAAGAGAGATTCAAGGCTCTGGGTTCAAACGAGAGGGATGTATATTTCTTTTTACATCACAGTCTAGAGGTAAATAGCAGTCAGTCCACTCCTGCCAGGCAGCTCTGCCCCATGGAGTTGTCATCCAGGACAGCTATCTTCTATCTTGTTTTTTACTTCCTCTCCCCACCGTTAAACCTTGGCACCAGAGCATTCTTAACTACCACACTGTACTCTTAGGAACTATTTTAATCACTTAAATGATAATCCTTCTGCTGTGTCCACTTTCTACCCTATGAGGTGGAAAACTAAGTTGAACACAGCAACTTACTTTCAGGAAGTGATCTGGAAGTACATGTATTATTCTTTGCTGCAAGGGAGGCTGGGAAATGTAGTTTCTGGCTGAATGACCAAAAGTCCAGATAAAATTGGGCAGGGGTGAGGTGGTACTGGGAAGGAAGGGGATGATGGGCTCTGGGGTGCAGACATCACCAGAATCTAGTGTCCTTTCCTGATACTCTCTATGTTTGCTCTAACGTAGGCCGTATCCCCACGGGGACTGCAAAAATGGTCACTAACAAGAATAACCTCATGGACACTAACAATAATAATCTCATGGTCTCTTATTTTAGTAGTTCCAGTTCAAAAAAAAGAGAGCGAGAAAGAAAGAGAACATGTCTTTTAGGCTAGTTCCAGCTAAAGTCTTGGATTTCTTCTAACTAGTCCTATGTGGATCAGATGATTATTACTAAACTAGTCACTTTTGCCAGGTTCGGTCCTCTGATAAATAGGTGTGAATCATCTGGTCAGCCCGGAAAGGTGAGTGGGGCAGGATTAACCCACCCAAACCACGTGGCCTGAAAGTAGGAGAGAAGCCCTCAAAAATCAAGTACTGAAACAACCAGAATAGATGCTGAACAGGTTACATAACAGATAAGCATGAAACCTGTCTGTTCCCCATGGCCACGGGACTATACAACTGAATGTTTTAAAAACTCAGGTGAATAAATACGGAAGGTGATAATGAGAGAGTTGCCTGCTACGTTTTTACTTATACTTCTCCTGCTCATCCGTCATTCATGCAGCACCTGCGCGCACCTCTGTTAGGCTGACAATACTGTTTGCTAGCTGTTTACTTCGGTGTCTTTCTTCTGGTCCTCCCGTAACACACACCTCCCACTGAGGGCTTCTCTAAATCTACAATCCATTTGTGTCCTGCAGTGAGTTGGCATCAGGAGTCTAGACTTACAAAATGAAAAAAAGGTTAAAATTTCAATGACTCTGAGAATGCACATCCCCCTCCAATTTTTAGTACTCATTTTTACATTTGGAAATCATTATTGGATTGGGCGTGGTGGCATATTCCTATAATCCCAACTGCTAGGAAAACTGAGGCGAGAGGATCGGCTGAGGTCTTGAACGTCAGCTTGCGAGTTCAAGACCACCCTGTGAAACAGAATGGGCATTGTATTAAAGAAAAGGGGGGATCATTATTGAAAAGACATCAGACAAATCTGAGGAGATCTGCAGTATGGGGGGGAGGAAGTGTCAGACCAGATTATATGGCTTATAGAAATATATCTCCTAATGACTGCAAAACAGTGCCAGGCATCATTTTATTTATGGAAATCAAATCAAATCACCGAGAAGCAAAGACTCAAGTAGGAGGAAGTTCAGCAGATAATTGACTAATCAGAGCTGTCTTCTCATCCTGTTTGATTCTAAGGTTAAAAGGGGGGGGGACTGCAGCTAATCTAAACGCACACATGACCTTCTCCCTCAGCAACACCAGTGCCTCAGCTTAACTAATGCTGAAAACTCTGTCTATATTAGAAGGGAAAGGAGTTAAAGGCTGGGTGATAGGGTTACGGGTAGGAAGAGGAGAACAACACAGGATACAAATGGAGAGACCAAAAGGTACTTGGAGGATAAGAGGTCTGCTAGAAAAGGCATCTGAGAAGCATGCTTGAGAAACTCCACCTATGAATTTTCTGGTGGGTCTTTTGAATACTGACAGTTATCATTTATTGAGCAGCTGCTATATGCCAGATGTGATAAGCACTTTTGGTACATTATCTTATGTCAGTTTTCAGAACAACATTGCAATTCATAATTAATATCCCCATCCGTAAATGAAATTAAAGGTCAGAAAGTTGCAACGATTTGCCCATGGCCACATAGCAAGGACTACAAAAGATGGGATTTGGATCCCCGAAGATTCGATTTGACTCAGAGCTCCTGCTCAAAGTCCTTAAATGCCTCACAAACCAGTCTGAGGCAGCTCCTATTTCCTCCACTCTGCAGATGAGGAGACTGAGGTCCAGGGATGACCCACTTCACAAAGATAGTGTTAGAGCCAAACCGGGTCCATCAGATTGCAAAATTTATTCCAGCCCCAAGTTAGAGGAGGGGGCAAGACATTTCAGAAAGCCCTGCAGATGTAGCTGTACCTTCCCTAGGGACCTATCCCTCACTTGCCCCTCAACCATTTAGACCCTTTTCCAGAATCTTCTTCTCCACCCACCCCAGTGAGGCCTCTGGGCTGAAGAAGCACCAGGTAACTCTTGAGAGGGGCTAAGACACCCTTCCCACCCATCCCCTAGATAAGGAGGGGCCTGGACACCACCAGCCCCTGGGGCTCGCACTCGCCCGCGTCTGAGCAGAGTCTGTAGAGAAGACTGACTGGCAAGGGCCTGGATCAGGAACCAGCCACACTAGATTCAAATACAGTCTGTTGACTGACCAATAATAGCAGCTCCCTTTTTAAAGAATCTATTCTGGGACAGACATTTCACTAGGGGTTTCCTTCATAATTTTTTAAAATTTACTATCCCCCCTCCTCCAACGATTGGCCCTATTTTACGAAAGAGAGCCTCAGGTTCCCCGAGGTGAAGCAACCAAAGCAATGACAAGTTGGCAGGAGCTTAGGATTTGAACCCACCAAGGCCCCAGATCCGCCGTTGCTGGGGTGAGAAGAGGGAGGAGCCGAGGAAGGAGGGGAGAGAGAGAGCAAGCTCCCAGCAGCGCGCGCTGACGACAGCAGGTGATTTTTTTCTGCAGCGCGCTTTCTCTCAGCATCTTTCCTGGATTTTTCCCCCTCCCTTGCGGAGCGGCAGAAAAGGGTGGAGCCGCCTCTCTGCAGCAGAGGCGGCGGCGACAGCGGCTGCAGCATCGTCGCCGGCCACGGCCGAGGCAGCAGCGCTCGGTCTCCGCTGGAGGTGACGGCCACCAAGCCCCGCTGGGTGGACGGCTGCGCCCGGACACCCGCAGGAAGGAGAATCGAGCCAGGTCTGCCGACCCCGCAGCCCCGCCGCCCAGCCCTTCCTCTGCGCCATGGCTTAACCCCGCGGCCACCTCGTCTCGCGTCGCCTCGCTCGGCCGGGGTCTAGCGCGCCGCAGCCGCAGGAAGGGGCGCCTCCTAGACGCCCTCGCCGGGCCTCCGGGTCCCCTCCCCTCGGCCCTTCGTCTCCCGCAGTCGCTGCGCTCCCGAAGGCGCCTGCAGCCGGTAATCCAGGGACTTTACAGACAGTCTCAGTGTTAGCTTCTGCCGGGTGCTCTTGGGGAGAGAACGAGGCAGCGGGCGGATCGGGAGAGAAAGCGTTGGGGACCACACTGGCGGGCGGGGAAGACTAAAGACCTGCTTCAGAACCGCATAAAGAGAGGGCCGACTTTGCATTAGCGTCATGGCGTGGCCGTGCATTACGCGGGCCTGCTGCATCGCCCGCTTCTGGAACCAGCTGGACAAGGCAGACATCGCCGTTCCCCTGGTTTTCACCAAGTACTCGGAGGCCACCGAGCACCCGGGCGCCCCGCCGCAGCCCGCACCGCCGTCCCAGCAGCAGGCGCAGCCGGCGCTGGCGCCCCCCTTGGCGCGCGCGGTCGCCATAGAGACGCAGCCGGCCCAGGGTGAATCGGATGCAGTTGCCCGGGCAACGGGGCCAGCACCCGGGCCCAGTGGCGAGCGCGAGGCGGCGGCGGCCCCTGGCCGGAGTGTGCCGGGCCTGGGCGCGGGCTCCGGCGCCACCTCCGGGTCCGGCCCCGCGGACTCGGTGATGCGACAGGACTACCGCGCCTGGAAAGTGCAGCGGCCCGAGCCCAGCTGCCGGCCGCGCAGCGAGTACCAGCCGTCGGACGCGCCCTTCGAGCGCGAGACCCAGTACCAGAAGGACTTCCGCGCCTGGCCGCTGCCGCGCCGCGGGGACCACCCGTGGATCCCCAAGCCCGTGCAGATCGCCGCGCCCTCTCAGGCTACCGCGCCTATTCTCGGGGTGCCCAAGCGCCGGCCGCAGAGCCAGGAGCGCTGGCCGGTGCAGGTCGCTGCTGAGGCCCCAGAGCAGGAGGCGCCCGGAGAAGCCGGCGTCCTGGCTGCAGGAAAGGCGTCGGGTGCAGAGGAGCGCGACGCCCGTCGGAAGGCCGGGCCTGCCTGGATGGTGCGTCGCTCCGAGGGCCAGGAGCTGACGCCACTGCCCGCCGCCCAGGCCCAGGCGGGAGCTGGTGGGCCGGCTGCTGGAAAGGCGTCGGGTGCAGAGGAGCGCGACGCACGCAGGAAGGCCGGGCCCGCCTGGATGGTGCGTCGCTCCGAGGGTCACGAGCAGACGCCGTTGCCCACCGCCCAGGCCCAGGCCACCGAAGGTGGCAAGGGGCGTGCGGCGGCGGACGCCCTCAACCGGCAAATCCGCGAGGAGGTGACGAGTGCAGTGAGCAGCTCCTACAGGTGAGACGCGGGCGGCAGGACTGTCCAGGGCTCATTCTCCCTATTACAAGGCTCACATCTATCCTTCTCTCCTGTCCCCGACCACGCTTTCTCCACAGCTGCATCCCAGGGCCCTCTCCAGTCACACAGACTTAACTTTCTCCCTGACCTGTGTAGAAGCAGTAGGATTATGCACGCCAGCATTCCCAGCTCTTTCTCTTTATTACTTTAGCCATCTTTACTCCACCCCCCATCCGCCTGAGATCCCTGCCTGCCCAACAGAGACCTTGTCCATTTCTTCACAGCTAGCCAGTGCTTTCGCCGGCACCTCCTAGCTCACCTGCTGCACTGGACTGGATACTTTTCCTAGCTGGCTCTGCTGTCCCCCACCCACCTTGTTGCATTCCCACAAGGTCCTCATCATTCTGGAAGAGTTCTTTCCAAGTGACCTCGCCCTTTAGCTCACTTCGTGGGGCCCTGCATTCTTCTCTCCCTATCTCAGCCCCTGGGCAACACTCAGGCACCATACCCTTTTCTAGATTCCCACAAGACCCTTACAAGTCGCCCTCCTCTTCTGCCAGCTGAGAAGTCATTTCCCTCCTGCTTCTTATTAGCTCTGACACATTGGGCACATTTCATAACCTTTCTGAGCCTCAGGTTCTTATCTGTAAGGTGTAAGTGAATAGATAGCTCTTAAGATTGTTCATTTATTAATTGATTTAAAATTAACTATTCAATTTAGTTTTGAATACCCATTGTATGGCAAGTAGACATTGTGAGGATTAAGATAAATTATTCAGGACTGTTTATATCTGGCACACAGTGGTAATTTGCTTCCATCTTGACCTTCTACACAATGCTTCATATAATTCCAATTTCCATCTCCTAAATACCTCCAGCCTTTTCCCCCACTGAGGCATCTCCTTGCTCCTCTGTACCTTTAATGTTCTCCAGGTGTGTTTCTTACTCTCTCACCACCAAGTACGCCCTCTGGAGCACCTACAAACACCTCGTAAATGAATGCCTTCAATCATGGAAACACTCCCCCCCACACACACACACATTCACTCAGACTTTCTAGAATTATCCTGCTGCTGCAACCTCAGTCCTTCCAATATGCTTTCTCACCTTTTATTGATCCAGTATATGTATGTATCTGAGTGTTTAGCTTTCAGTCCTACCTTTATGTTCCAACCAACATCATTTAGCTAACAGATCATAGCTGGCTCCGAATATGTCACACTGGACTTGGGGGTCTCTGAGAAAGTAGATGTGCACGATGAGTAATTGAGCTAGTGACATTCGAATTGTACCTTGTGGGGTCCATCATCAATGCCAAAGCCAGTTAGTTGCCTATTTCCTGCAGAAGGGTGTGGTGGAGAGGACTGCAGAGTTAGTGTTGTCTGCCAAGACCCTCCCCTATGTGGAGCCTTGTGTCCCTCATTTTAGACTGATGTCCACCAAGAACATGACAAATACTCCCTCGTGTGCCGAGGAAAGACTAGTGTATGTAGACATCTTCTCTTATTAAGACAGAATCTGGCCCCCTCCTCACTGCCCCAGCATTTCCTCTCTTCCTAAATCCCACCTCCCACTTGCCAATCTCTCTCTCTCCCTCTCCCTCCCTCTCTCTCTCTCTCTCTCTCTCTCTCACTCTCTCTTGCCATCACAAACCTCACTGGTCTCCCAGCAATACATTGCTTCCTTTTAAAGCTCTGGGTCAAGCAAGGACACATATCCTTTTCCTTGGATAGCCAAGAGGAGGTAGAATTTTCATAATATTTTCATGCAGCTACCAAGGGAGGGTCTAAAGAAAAAAAAAATGAAGCAAACAAGCGAGAGGCACAAAAAACAAAACCAAGATGTAGTTTTATAGTTCCATGGCTTTCCTGTTAACAAGGCCTAACTTCATTTTCCAAGAACATTAAGGCCGACCCAACATCACATATTCCTGTCCTGGTGACTCCATCTTCTTACACCCGTTCTACCTGTGGCAGGTGGAACCTTACCACCCAGTAGGCAGATGCTACCCCTTCTCTACTCTATAGATAGTGCCAATCAAGAGAGAGCCCAGCTTCCCAAACCTCCTTGGGTGATCCTGTTCTCTTTATCAGTTTATCTTTCTAAACTGACAGGACTTGCTTTGTTTGTGAATGACTGGCTAGTCAGGGAACAGCCACACCTATCAGATACAATTTGCCCTAAATTTTGCTTTGTGCCTTGTTCTGTATAGCCTTTTTCCCTGAAACAAAACTATGCAATAAACATGTCATGATGCACAGTCAAATTACACACATACTGAAAATGATTAGACTGAGTAGGGGAAAGCTGTGCTCTAGTGGCTGGCGAGAATGGCTATTTTTAGCATCTACCAGAACAGTCTATCAACCTGTCAAGAAAAATCTTTGAACACTCTAAAAAATTTTAAATTCAAGTCTTCTGTAAAAATTAATTATACATATAACTTTGGGGCCATCAGTGCCATTTTGATGTATAATCAGATGAATTTTGAAACATCAAGAGAATGAGTGTTACTGAGAGACATCTATTTCTTTAATGAACAATTTGAATGCATGACAAATTTGATGTGAAATTTAACATTAATTTTTGTTCCAGAAGAAATATGACCTGATAACAGTGAAACATACTTTGAATGAAAATAGATATGAAAAACAAGATATTCAATAAATTAAATATAGTGTAGAGAAAAATGCTTGGAAATTATAGGTTTATCTGGAACATTAATTTACCTTCCCTATTGTTTCATGTTCTTTTCTTTGCCGTGATTCTGGATTTCTCATGAATTTAATTGAAGTGTGCACCATTTCTACTATAGATGGCCTTACATCCCTGTAAAATCAAATAAGCCTTCATTTCAATGATAATTTGATTTACAAAACCTTTTCTTCTGCCACTTTACATAAATCATGATGTGTTTACAACCATGGTGACCGGTTCCTCTCAAGGGCTTTACAAGTGACATCTGTCACAAGATACCAATAAGAGCAGTTTGCTGTAATAAAGGACACATAACTTATCAGCTTAATATATTGGTATATAATGTAAAATGTATATTCAATATTCAAATCATACATATACTGACATACGCTCAATAACTAACAATAGAAATCCTTTAACGCTATAGTTTAAAGAAATCTTCCTTATTCAACTCATCTGATTCATAACCTATTCGTGCCAGGATTTCTGCATTCAAGTGGTATCTGAGGTATTTTTTAAATTAATCACAATTATGAGGTGATTAATTTTTAATACACTCATTTTACATAGATGATATTATAAAATTGAGAAGCATGTCTTTATTACCAATTTTAATATTAAGGATAGATTTCACCGGGAAGCCATTCGTGACTTTAGACCTGTCTTTCTCTGTTAGAAAACAGATGAGTCATAAGGAGGGGATTAAAATTCCCCTCCCCATCAACCCCATTGCCCCGCCATCAGTTAATAGGAATAGATGGGGGTAGCAGATGCTCCCTATAGAAATGCTAATAAGGAACTTTTCCGAGAAGAAAGCAGTGGAGCACTGGGAGGTAGAACTAATAAACCAGAGGAAAATATTTGAAAAATGAAAGCAATAACAAGGAAGTCAGAAAGAAAAGGAGGCTGTAATATCTGCCCTACGGCCTCGCAGGAAGGTTAGAGAAAGGCCGGTCTGACTTAGCTGATGCTGTATGGAACTGGCCCACACCCCCGCTGCCCATTCCCCTAATTTCTTCCTGCCGAAGTCCAAAGTCTGGCCATACCTCAAGGCCAACTCAGGCCTTGAATCTTCAGCGATGCCTTTTTAACTCCTGCCATTCAGAATTATTTTTTTTTCTTTTTTTTTCTTTTTTTTTGTGGTGCCGGGGATCGAACTCAGGCCCTTGTGCTTACAAGGCAAGCACTCTAATCACTGAGCTAAATTCCCAGCCCAATTATTTTTTTTTTCTATTCCCAATTAACTATCTGAACTCTTGTCACTGTCTGCTTCATTGTCGAATACAGTTTGTCCCTATCTGCCTCCCTCCCAGGTCATGAACATTTCAATAGAGGGCTACATTTTGCAAATTTCTGTACCTCTCACAGCCTGATATTGTGCCTCAGTGCCATACAGATTTGCTGACCCGGTGGAATTTTTAGGTCTTGGTGAAAATTTTATACATTTGTATATTAATTCATTTCCTTTAGTTGAGCTTATTTCAGAAAATGATCACCCAACCCCTGCTTTGTATCAGCCAGGGTGCTGGGGATGCCAAAAGAATAATGTATGAAACTATGTAAGGAAGTCATGTTTAGCCAGACAAAGTTTGAATTGTACTCGGTTAC
>PVJO010027726.1:0-19230 GCA_004026905.1 Hystrix cristata
CTGGCTACCTTTCCTAGTTTGGCCCAATTGTAAATAAACCCATCTTTCCATTTTCATGGGCTTTTCTCTTAGTCAACTGCAGGCAGGCAAACAAACCCAGTAATCCAGACAGCCAGGGCAGATTCAGGCAAGACCTACTACTAACCCAGCAGTAATATCACCTTCAGACACTTTTCTCCATCTTGTTCTTACACTCTGCAAGGCTCCCTCTAGATTAGTCTACATTAGTATCCAGTGCTTTTCTGCATTTATTATACACTACTTTCTATAAAATCAAAAGGCTGCAAACAACATGAATGCTCACCAACAGGGCATTGATCACTGCAGTGTAGCTGCAGAAAAGAAATATTTCTTGTGTAAAGACTTTCTATATCTTTTCACTGTATCTTTGGGATGGGTTCCTAGAAGTCACACTAGAAGAAATGTGACAACAATGTCATTTTGCTAAATCCTGCCAAAGTGTCCTCTCTAGGGGCTGTACCAGATTTCATTATGAACAATTTAGAAAAGCATCTAAAATTTCTCCCACAACCTCACCTCCAGAATGTATGGTCGAACTTTTGTGTTGTTCGGAAATCTCATAGGTGAGAAACTGTATCTCACTGTGCTTTTAATTTGCATTTCTCTTAATATATGCAAAATCAAGTATCTTCTCATATGGCTAAGAACTATTCCATTTTCTGTAAACTGCCCAACTCTCTACTCCACTTCCTCCCTTTATTTATTTTTATTTTATTTTTTATTATTTTTTAATTTATTTTTTATTTTTTTATTTTACACTTCCTCCTTTTAAACATGATTTTAGTCTTAATTTTTCTGACCACTATTATCTCATTTTATTTTAAAGATAAAAATCCTTCTTTTCGGACATGCATTGAAAATATTTCCCACATTTTCTCATTTATCATTTTCCTTGCTTTTGTAGGCTTTTTCCTGGCAATTCAAAGTTACATTGGGAAGAGGAAGGAATGAATAAGCAGGCCACAGAGGATTTTTAGGGTTGTGGAGCTCTTCTATGTGATACTGCCATGGCAGACACACAGCAGTATGTACTCGTTCAAGCTTGCAGGATGCACAGTATGAACCCTGATTTAAACTTCGGACTTGGAGTGATTATGCTGCATTAATGTCCGCTCATCAGTTGTAACGAGGGCAGCATTCTGCAGAGGAAGTTGATGGTGGGCAGATGGGGCGGGCAGAGAGTGAACAGGGCATGTAGCTTTGTTCCACTTTATTGAAGCTCAGGGACCCCTGCAGCAGGGTCCTGATTCTCACGTGGACCTACTTTGATCCAGGGATCACCATTATTCCTTCACACAAGCTCACCTTTTTATAACAGAACACTGTGTCTTTGAAAGTTCTCCTTCAAATCATCTGATGCTTTCAAATACCTTGTGCACACAGATGCATGGCTAGAAGCAAATCAGTTCCTTAGCTGAGTCTCAATTATAGCTTCCATGATTTTGCTCCTGGTGTGGTGTGGAAAGATGGAGGAAAAGTTTCTCCTATAATTTATCTTTGTAAAGTATACTCGTAAAGTATGATTTGTAAAGTATACGAGTATACTCTAAGTATACTCGTAAGTGTGGAGTATACTTAGGCTTTCTTTTAAGTGAATCGAAACAATACACTAACCAGTGGCACACTGAATTCTCCAAGGGTTCCTAATATAAGAGCAGGTGTGCAGCCGCCTTTGTGGTCGGGGGCTCACGATCCTAAGGGTTAAAGACTGCTCTTTCAATGCCACTTCCGGCCATGAAGTCACATACAGACTAGACAGACTTAAAGGATCCACAAAGAAGAGTAATTAGAAAATATGAAGGAAAGACTTGAACATGGATGTGAACTTTGTAAGGCCCTAAACACAGTGACACCTGCTTTGACTTGCAGAGAAACACAACCTTGAACTTTAGCATGTCCAAACACTGGAAGGATCACTGTCCCGATGTCAGGGTGATTATTTCATCCTTGACACTCTGCAGAAGAGCTTCCCCGCACCATGCTAAATCCCCAACTCTGGAACATGTGCAAGATGTCCTTGATTTAAAAGATTTATACTTTTATTATCCAGGCTCACAAATCTAGCTGCTACACTGGCATAAAATACGTATCTGAATCAGACCAACATGTCCTCAACAAGGGCGTTGAAAGAGCCAAACAACTCACTCATCATGGTCATACTTCTGATATATATTTCATTTTATTCAGCTTATTTTCTTGGTAAAGATACCTTCTCTACAAGAAAAAAATACCTCACGGATCTAGGTCTTTTCACAGCCTCTCGTCATTGTGACAGGTGAAGGAATACCTTGAGAACTGACCTGCTGTCCCCAACCTGCCCCATAAGGATTTCCCTGGAGGTCAGGGTGCATATTTTATTTGCCCTATCATCATGAGTTAGAATATACCAGATGCTAAATAAGTATGTCGAGTGAACGAACAAATGGAAAACAAAAACTCTAAACTCAACTTTCTACTTCATTCTGATGGGTAGATATGAAAACAATCATAATTCTATACATACTGGAATAAATATGGCGATATTGTCTATAAACGAATTTAACAGAATTCAAGAAAGAATAGTCTGCTCCGTCTGGCAGAAAGAAGAAAAGAGGGCTGAAGGTATAGTAAGGATTTTTGTTTTTCCCCTTTTCTTTTGTTTTTCATCCCCTTCCTTTACTCTTCTCTCTCTCTCTCTCTCTTTTTTTTTTTTTTTTTAGTTTTGTGGTGCTAGGGATTAAAGCCCTGGCCTTGCACTTGCTAGACAAATGCTCTACTACTGAGTTACACTCTCTACTTAGATATTTTTTCTGCATCAAATTCATTCACTTTCGTTTTTTATTCTGATGTGTACACCTTTTAAACCAAGGTCATCTGGGTCCAGTGTATGAGAACACATTCACTTACCCAACAGAAGGGGACAGACCGAACTGGGGAGCTCTCTCTCATGTGCTTCTCCCCTTCTTCCTGTCCTAAGCAAGTAAATGATAACCTACAAGTGCCCCACCGTCCTGGGACGGTGAAGTATAAAGTAGGGGGTGAAGCCCAATGACAGCTGGAAGGAACGCTGCCTCTGAAAACATCCCTGAACATCTGTGCCAGCCTTAGCCCAACTTTGGACTTCTCTTATTTTTTTCATATAAACACCAATATAAGCCAATTAAGTCAAATGTTTGAACATACATTGCTTGGTGATGTAAGCAGAATGATTCGGAGGTCAATACTAGGAAAACAGCAGAAGAAAGAAAATCTAAGGGGACTACCATTTGTAAGTAGACGTAAAGCTTAAAACGGAAGATAAACAAATGCATCTAAACTATATAAAATGATGTAAGAATACAAAGAACTGTCTTGTTTGGGTCCTTGGTAGCAGAGGTCCCTGAGGTAGGAGGAGGTGAGTGTGCGGGAGTTTGTGAAGATGCCAAAGTCATCTGTGGGATGCATCACTCTAGACTCTCATGAGAAAAATAAATCCCTCTTTTACTAAATCTTCTGTTATTTCCAATCTCTGTTATCAACAGCCAAACATAGCTCTAATGCCCATATGTTACATTAACAAATCCATGAAGAAAAACCATATGGTCATCTCAAAAGATGCCAAAGTTCACATTTGCTCTTTCTACCAATTTGGACCAACCAGGAATAGAAGGAATCTCTTTTTACTTGCTAAAGAGTATTGATCCCAAACCTATAGGAATGATCACACCAAATAATGAAAACTTTAGAATTACCTCCATTAAGTTTTAGAACAAGTTCATCACTATTAGGACAAATGAAACATCTAAATGTCTAGAACAAGATCAAAATGCAAAAACCAATACCTTTCCTACATACCAACATTAGCTAATGGTACATTTTAAAAACAACAAAAAAGAGCCATTTTGTATTAGCCAACACCAAAAGAATACCCTATCAATAAACTAGGGGAAATATACAAAAATAAGAGACACTTTCATTTTGTTCTTTTGTAGAAAACAATAAATCTTCATCGAAGGGTAAAAAGAGAACTTAATTGATGGGAAGTCTACATTTTAAAGATGCCAATTCTTCTCATATTCATAATATATGGAGTGTAATCTCCACATAATTTTTCTGTGGAGAACAATTTCTAAAACTTAGAATAAGCAATATATTCCAAGACAATTTTGATAATAAACAGAGTGGACAGAAGTTTGTCTTTTCACACATCACATATGAAAGTCCTCTGAATAAAGCAGTGGCAAAGGGACCGGAGACAGAACCACTGGGGAGAAGAGGAAAGGGATAGGATGGGTGGGGAGAGAGGGAGAGAGAGTGAGTGCTAATTTGGTACAAGGTCATGGCAGATGTCTTCAATTTCCTATCCAACACCCATTCCCTTCTTCACTCTCTGATACTTGCTTTTGTTCATGGCTGCAACATATTCAGCCCCCTGGAGTAAGTCAGGACCGGCAGTGAAGCAAGGCAACTCTGATCTTTGCTCTATCAATGTTTCTTGTAGCCAAATGCATCCCCCTGGTCAGCTCCTCTCCTTCCCTGAGTCCCTAAATTGCAAGAGGCAGATGAAAGGGACATACAAATCCTCACACAGAGAATCCTCAGATATCTCCCTCACCTTAAAGTGATGTGACACAAAAAGCTGTATAAGCCTGTGACTATGAAGGAAATGATGAAAGAATTTTAAAGGTGCTGGCTGACCTCACTGAGCAGCCACCTCGATGGCAGCCCCGACTCCAGACTGTTGTTAGAAAGTGCGTATCTTCCACGAAGCCCGTGCTGGTCAACTCTCCTGTCACCTGAGGCTGAGAACGTCATGAACCACAGAGTGACAAAGCTGGGAAATCTGAAACTGATAGGAGCTCCCCGGGGAAAAGATCATACTATTAAATGAGATGCAGATCCGTGTGGAGAAAATGAAATTGTATTCCTTACATCAGACCACTGACCAACAAATTCCACAGGGATTAAATATGAAATAAAATCATTTCTTAACTATCACCATCTATTAAGTATGAAATAAAACTATAAGCATGTCAGAAGGAAAAGTATGGGTGAGCATATCTGTGATCTTGACATGGGAAAGCGTGCTAGAGTTCCTAAAGTGGGGCATGACTCTTCCCCATACACGTCCAGATTATACTTCCTGGTCTTGTGCAGGCGGATGTGACCATGTGGCTAAGTTCCAGGCTAGCGGAATGTGACGTGTCAGTGAGGTGGGTCATTTCCAGGCTGAGCCACAAACTGCCCCCTGGGTCCCCAATTACCTCTGATCTATCACTCCCTAGCTCATTGTAAGAGGGTTCAGTGGAGGGTCTGAGATGCCGGGTACAGTGGAGCCATGGACGGAAGGAAGGGTGGGTGCCAAAGTGATCATGCGATGCCAAGCTCTCCTTGCTGACAGCATTGGGCTAGCATGTGCCAAGGAACAAATCTGTGCTGTGTTAAAGCACCAAGATCTGGAGGGACATCATCTAAGCATTTATCTGACACTAACTAAAACAGAAAGCTCTCTGAAGACAAAAAACCCAAACTGCATTAAAATTTGGTAAAACTGATAATAGCAAAAACCAGAGGTAATAAATAAACTTATAAATGCCAAAAATATAGTGAAGTATCATCATTAAGAGAATGGGAGAAGATTTTGGAAATTATATAATAAGCAAGCAATTGGCATTCAGAGTACATGATGAACACTCCAAAATAATAAGATGACATATAGAGTAACATAATTGGCAAATTGTATGAATGTACAATTTATAGGGAATGCAAACGACCAATCAACAAATGAAGAGAAAATCAACCACAGTAATAATAAAGGAAATATAAATTAAAATACAAGAGAGCCATTAACTACGTCAATCTGCCCTCTCTCACTGGATTGGCAGAATAAATGTCTGTAAACATCCAGTCTTAATGACACAAAATAGGTACCTTTTAAATTAGTGAGAGTATACTGGGATATTTCTGAAGTCAATATTGGGGGCATTTTTCAGTGCCTAATATATTTTTGATGTGCATATACTGTAAGTCTATGGTTCTGTTCCAGTTTTTTCCCTAGAGGGCACCTAGGTCACATGCACAGAGAAGCATGCATGAGGATGCTCTGTGCAGCATGACTAGACACATAGAATATCACCAATATGAGAGTGGCCAGATCAAGTGTGGTACATCCGGATATGAACTTTACTGCAGGTGTCAATAAACCTGCCCCACGGCACTTGAGAATATTCATATATTACAGTATGAGTAATACTACAGGAAAAGGAACCTTGCACATACACAAATGTCCAGTGGGAGACACCTGCTGTGCCCATAAAGGTACCGTCTAGAACCATTTCTCTGTCCATCTATCTAGGACTACTCTCTCACAGTGCTTGAGATAGAGAAGAGACTTAATAGCTGTCAGTTTATTTCCCTTCATTCCTTCATTTATTTATTCCTAGAACGAATGTGCCAAAGATACCAAACCCCAAATCAGGCACAATCTCTATTCTCTAAGAATGCCTAGACTGGGGTCTGAATAAATTAAAGAAGTAGTTACTTTACTTGGTGTTTAGTGCTGTAAGAGAAACCGACTGGTGTAGAAACACATGGGAAAGGACATGCCCTAAATAGGAGCGAAGGAGAAAGTAAGGAAGGCTCTGAGGAAGGGATATCGCCCCTGCAAAACTCAGTAGGACTAGGAACTCTGCAAAGAAGCAGAGGGATGGGTTCCTTGTGTGTGTGTGTGTGTGTGTTGGGGGGTACAGGCAGTGGCTACAGTGCCATAAGATAGAGGGAACAGGATGTGTATAGACTTGGAGAACAACAGAGCAAGGGACACATTCCAGAAATTAGAACTGCAAGTTTACAAAATTCAGACATGAGAGACGAAATATGACCTAAATAAATAGACTTCACAGACTGTTTTCACAGATTGTAAGCTATAACACAGCGAAGATGTCAATTAGCCTCTCAGTGATTTATGAATTCAATGCAATCTCAGCCAACATCCAGTAAGAGTCTTTGTAGACACTGATAAAGCTGATTCTAAAATTTATATGCAAGGAGAGGAACTAGGTTAGCCAAGACAATACTGAAAAAGAAGAAAGTTGGAGGACTCATACTACCCAACTTAAAAATGCAGTTTAAACATACTGGGGTCAACACAGTAAAATACTGGTGAAAGAATAGACTTGTTTCAATGGACTAGAAAACAGACAACTGATTTTGACTAAGATACAAAGGTGATCCAATGGAGAAAAGATGGAATTTTAAATAAATGGTGCTGAACAAATGGACATTTATATTAAAAAATAAAATAACCTCAAACTACATCTCATACTGTATGTAAAAACTGGCTCTAAATGGATCACCTGTGTACATGTTCAATTACCCACGTGTAAGCTTGTGCATGCCGTGTGTGTACACAGGATATGAACGTTTGGCATGTGTTCACACTGAACGTGGGTAAATACACATGTATAGTTGATGTGTGTGCATGAATGTGTGCGCACATTTGCATATCTGCATGTATGTGTGTCTAAGCATGTGTTGTTGGGGGAGGCAGGGAAGGGTGTCTAAGGGAGATCTGAGCAGAAGTTCCAGTGGGATGGACAGTGGCACTTGGAAATTTCCACCTCATTTACATTAAGGAGAGCCAAGGGAGTAGATGAAGTAGCTGTTTTCCATTTTAAAAGAAAGTATTCAAATTTCAGAAGCACAAGAGAATTTCAGCTTCGGAGCTTTTTAATAGATCAGTCTTGGTTGAATATTTACATAGGAGTGACTGGTAAAATTCAGTGTTCTATCTCTCCAAGTAGAACAAGCCAGCTTGACCAAACAAACAAACAAACAGAAGAAAGACATCCATCATCATGGATAAATCTGAACAAATAGATAACATCAAGATAGATGGGTTTTTAAGAGCCCTTCCAGATTTCTATAACACTCTGGTGACTGAACATGAATTAACAGGTTATCTGCTGTTTTCTTCTCTAGTTATCTGAATTTTCACTTTTGGTCATTAGAAATATAAATAAAAACTCATACAGGCATTCATAAAAAGCAAGGAACAATCTATCCCCAGCTCTGGCTCTCACTGTCTTATCCTTGAAATGAGGACAGCACTTCCCATTTTAAAATGCTTGAGGTGGTAACTCCACAGCACAGGGCCTGGTATGGAGTGGGCACAACTATCTTGCTGATACTGTTTCCAGTGTATCCATTTTCAAAAGTATTATTAAGCTAATAACCTGGAAAATCTAATAAAATCCTTTGGCGCTCCATTCCTTTGGAGGAAGATTTGCCTTTAGCAACTTTTGTGTCAGATCAAAGGAACTCATAACTCTTAAAAGGCTGTTTCTGTATTGAAACCGATGAACAGGAAGCCCAAATTTATGGGATCTACTGTTCGAGTCAAGAAATTGCATTTTTAAGCAGAAAATTTATTTGTCCCTACTCCCTTGAGAAAAGAATGGTGAAACCAATTTCACTCAAACACTAGTCCTTGGCTCAAGACCAAATAGGCAGCACTGCAGCCCCGGAGGAAATTGTATCTGCAAGTCTGAAGTGATCGATTCCAACCACGAAAACTCTGTGCCCTTTGCTAAGGCTGGACTATTTCTTCCTGAATGGCACACTGCCCCTGCGTGTACACTGCCTCTGACTTCTGCCTCTCTAATCAATGTCAAGGATGCATCATGGCTGTGGGGACAGGGAGTCGAAATGGAACAGAAATCAAGCAAAGAAGATTAATAATGGGGGTGGAGGGAGGAGAGGAAAGGGAGAAGGCAGATAGGAGAAGCAGAGAAGAGATGAATGTGAGCTCTGCTGAGAAGCACATATTCAAGTGCAATCAATACAATAAATTTCATGGATGCTATATTAGCTACCTATTGCTGTGAAGCAAATTACTCCCAAATTTGGAGACTGAAAACAACACATTTTATAACTTCGTAGTTTTATGTAGGGCAGGTAACAGACTGCAGCTTAGCTGGTATCTGGTGAAGGGTCACTCCCAAGGCTCCAATACTGAGGACTGAACAGGGGCCTTCCCACTGAGCTACATGCTCAGGCTTTGATTTTTTTTTTTTTTTAATTTTGCGACAGGATCTTGCCAAGTTGCTAAGTTACCAGGGTGGGCTCAAAATTGTGTTCCTCATGCCTCAGCCTCCCAGAGTGCTGGGATTACAGGCGTGTGCCACCATGCCCAGTTATAAACCAAACACTGGCTGGGGCTGCATTCTCACCTCAAGGTCAACTGAGGAAGAATCCTCTTCCAGTTTCCTTATGTGATCATTGGCTGGGCTGTTTCTGATGGCTGCTGAACTAAGAACTGCAGTTCCCTGCCATGTGGGGATTTCCACAGGGGAGATGACAGGACAACAGTTGCTTCATCAGAACGACCATATGAGAAGAGGCTATGTGACTGTGACCACGAGGGAAGTCACAGTCTTTGCAAACCGATTCTGGGAGTGACAGCACGTTACTTCTGGCTCAGCAAGAGCAAGTCATAGGTCTTGCCGCCACACAGGGCACGACAACACAGGGGTGTGATCTCAGGAGGCTTGTGTGTGTTTATGCAGAACTACAGACATGATTTTTAACTGTGCTTCAGTTATCTCATGAACTTTTGTGTTGTGCCTGCACCTGGGCAAATAAAAATGGCACAGTGCTGCCCCTGAGGGGTGGATCACGGGGCCATGAAGACAAGCAACTGCTGGTAAGAAGGGAGCAAGAGGTAGTGTGGAGACTTCTGGGATGCTTGGCACTGCAGTCCTCTGGGTCTGCACGGCACGTACTTTGTTCCAGTGACCACAGGGTGACGGGGGTGGTTCACCCCAGGAAGCAGGGGAAGAGGTGGCACTCGCAGAGCCACAGCCCCGCTGAGCCCAGTGAGAGGCATGGAGGAAGCATGAACACTGCTGAACATTTCTTGTGGACATCGGCCCTTGCCTGCTTTTCAGAGTTATGGGGGAAGAAAACCAGGTAAGTACAATTTTCAGAGGAAGCATTTGTAGGACATGAATATATTTTCCAAGGACAATCTTATTTTTTAAGACTCTCTACCTAATCTGCTGTTGTATGTAACTTCTAAGCTAACCTATATGTTTAGAAGGTGTTTAAGTTAAAATTAGTTAGTTTTTATTAAAATTTAGTTAAAATTTGAAGACATTCTCAAGGAAGATTCACTCCATGCTCACAGAGTACATGTCAAGTCAAAGTGACTTGGTCTGAACAGGAAGATACTCAACATAATTCAAACAAGCAGTCTAGCTGGTTACTGGTGATGGAGAGGCAAACCACCTGCAGACCAGGGAGACCTGGGTAGAGAGCAGGGCAGGAGGTGAAGGTGTCTGAGCAGGTCAGAAATAACCAGAACAGCAGCACATATGTACTCCACCAGGACACTCTCCACTGATGAATGCTTCCCATTTTAGAGATTTTGTTTCCTTCACAGCTTTCTGAATGTAGAATCTAGTTAGGCCTGGTGGCACATACCTATAATCCCAGCACTTGGGGAACCTGAGGCAGAAGGACTATAATTTCGAGCCCACCCTGGGCAACTCAGCAACTTGGGGAAACCTTGTCTCAAAAGAAACGTAAAAAGTGCCAGGGATGTAACTCAGTGTGAAGGCCTTGGGTTCAACCTCCAGTACCTGCCTCATACACACACACACACACACACACACACGCACGCACGCACACACACACGCGTGTGTGCGTGCAAGGAAGTAACTTTAAAATGTGATCATTCTGATCACGGGGAACCTCTGCCCTGGCATTCAGATTTATCAGCATTTTTGCCAAGGGTCTTGTTGTAAATATCTCAGTGGTAAAGCAGTGTCTGAGTTACTCTCAGCCCATCCTGCCTGCATCTGCTAATAGTTAATGGTTAGAGCTTAGTGAAGGCCAAACCCAGGCTCCACCCTGTACCAGTTGCTGTGTGTAATGGTCACTTTTAGTCTCCTAATTTTCAGGACTCTGAAGGCTTGTGAGGTGAAGTATTTGTTCAAGGTCATCTGCATCTGTGTAGGTCAGAGAAGAGATGCATACTAGACGGTCTAATTTCAGAGTCCTTCTCTTGTCTGTCTGGATATTCTCCCTTGTGGGGTGATCTCACAGTCACAGAAAATGTGAAAAATGAAGGACCATGTGGCAGGAAAGAAAGTCTGATGCCCTGATTACCTGACGAGTGAAAAATCACAATACAACTGTGAAGGGTTACTAAAACCACCAGATGCAAATTAGCTGCAGAAGAATACTCATATAGTCCCAAAGTTCACCCGGCCAGTTAGTTACTAATCAGAAGGAATTAAAAAGGTGACTTTGTAAAGGGAAGCACTGGCAGAAACCACCCTAGCCAAGAGGATGAACTTACCATCACCAGGACCAGGTCAAATGACCCAATGTACCTTTTCAGGCAGCAGGCAAAGGAGATATTTACCTAAAATCAAATGCGAGGAAACCATCAGACAAATCCACTTGTGGGGTACTCTATAAAACAAGTGGATTAGATTCTTAAAAAATATCAGCTTAATGGAGCTGGGGGAGGTAGCATGAGGACAGCTTTGGCAATTTAACAAGGCTCTGCCTTAAAATAAAAATTTTTAAAAGGGGTGGGAATGTAGCTCAGTGTGAAGGTCCTGGGTTAGATCCCTAGTACTACTATCTATCTATATCTATATATCTAGATAGCAATCAAATGTATATTAGTATACTTTTAGGGCCGCAGGTATCACTCAGTGGTAGAATGTTTGCTACCACAAATCCTGGTTTTGAGTTCCAGCACACACGCACATACACACATACACACCCCACACAAATCATCATGAAGGAGGCAAACAAAAACAGGGGCTTGGTTTGGAATGAAATAGATATAATTAAATTCAGTGCATGGTACCTAATTGAATGCCAGACAGGGAAAAAGCACAATAATGACTATTTTCAGGACAACCAAGGGTACCTGAATGGGGACAAAGTATGGATAATATTTCTTTATCAATGCTAAATTTCAAAGTGATAATAGTATCCTAGTTTTCTAGAGGATGGCTGTATTCTTAGGAGATCTATGTTATGATGTTTGTAATTCACTTTCAAATGTGTCTGACAAAACAACTGAACATACACACATACTTGCATATTGTAGATATACATTTATGGTCTCTCGCTCTATGTAAATGATTGGTAAATCTGAGTAAATAATATATGAGTTTTCACTCAAATCTTTCAATTTTTCTGTTGAGGCTTTTCCTAACAGGCAAAAAGGTTAACGGAAATGTGTGTTCTAAGAGTCATAAGGCAAAAGAATCATTTTGCTAGGATATCAACTAGAAAGAAGTAGTATTTTTGGACAAACACTAAGAGGAAACATTAAAAACTAAAATAATTAGTGTGTTAAGATGATGGGACTATTTTTCTTTTGCTTGCATTCTTTTTAAAATATCTTAGCCATCAATTATGGTTGCAACAGATGGCGACGGAGTTACGAAGTAGACTGAGCTAGTGTAAATCAAATCACTTGTCAATTACTAGGGTGATGTTCCTTTTAACAGTAATTATTATTCTAACCTCCAAATCCAATGCCATGTGAAAATACAGTTCTTAGTTCTTTTTCAGTGGACTGTGGTGGGTAGATAACACTTACTTTACAGGAGTTTAGGCCTCATTGCCAGGGATTTTTTTCCCGGGAGCACTAGGGTTCACTTGTTAGAGCTGCTTACTGTACCCTCTGCTCTTGCACCGGCACTAGGACACCACAAGCATAGGACTTACTTTTCAGACACCTGTATTCTCTGGAGGTGAGTGGCAGTCAGGCATTCGGGCCAGCACTGCAGGGTCCCTGATGGAAGTGGTCCATTTTTGCTGTAGTGGAAGGTGTGAGAGTGCAGTCCCTGGAACTCTGGAAAAGATAAGAGAATAGAATGTTCATATTGCTTGGAAAGTGAGAATTTGAAATTTCAATGATAAGTTTTTTTTTTCCTATTTTAAAAATAAAAAAAAATTTAAAACATGAACTATGCACATGAAATGGTCAAGATAGTGAATTTGACTCCCATATACCATCTCAACCTTTAATTTTTAAATGAATACTGGTGTCATTTTTATTTATTTATTTTTTAAATTTTATTTTAATGGTACATTTTAGATGTACATAGTGATAACATTCATCATAGGGAACATAGGGAATTTTTAAAAGTCTCCTCTGAGCAGACGTCAGAAAAGCAGCTTTGGGTCGAAACCCCAAGAAGCTGCCAAAGTAGATGAAGCAGGGCTTCCAGCAGGGACCCAGAAACCTGATCCTGACTTCGGAGATTCCAGGAGAAGTGGGCCACGTGACCCACCAGAAACTTGCAAGTCAGCAGTCTGTTCATAATCAGCGCTGCGGTGCACTGTGTCCCTGCGGGGACTGAAGGGCAGATCGCTGAGGGATCCCGGGGGCACGCTGCTGATCGCACCGAAATCCGTGCACTATGCTTCACAGCGCAGGTTAGGAGCTGCCTTTCCACTTGGAGACCCTCTTGCAGACTGCTCTAATACAGGGTCCTGTCCCTACTTAGTGACTAAGAGAGGGGAAGACTGTCTGATCTGCGCCCTGCTCAGACTTCACCGTGCGAGGCGCTGGAACCCGCTTTGCCATGTGACAGCGCCCAGCATCTTCCAGGTCTGCAGCACACCTGTCAGCAGGCGCCCCAGGCTGAGGAAGGCACCTTCCATCTCTCTAGGAGATCAAGACTAGCAGGGGCTGGCAGGTTTCCCCTCAGCCTTTCTCAACTGAACAAATCCTGCATCTTCATAAGAATAGCTCGTCCACTTTCACTATTTCAAAGCTTGTGTGGTCACTCACTGCCTCTTCGGGGTGGTTTGTGTCTTACGTCAGTATGTCTGGTTCCTTCTTGAATTCTTCCCATCTTGAATTCTACTTTGCTACTTGGCATTACACTCCTCTTCATTTTTATAATATTGCATTTCTAGTTTTGTCTAGTTTTTATATTTTTACCTTTTTAGGTCATTTTGTTTAATTGTGTCTCATCTAATACCTTATAGGGCAAATTTAATGATTTACTTAATTTCCGAATCTATATTCTTTAGCTGGGGAATTTAACCTGCTTCCATTTTGTCTTGGCAGAGTGTGGGACAGACTACTGGGACAACTGGTATATTCTGAACTTTCTGTGTCTCCTTATTTTATGTTTTCTTCTCAAGTTATCTTCTTGTTGTCATTTCCTTTACTAATTTTAACTCACTTAGTAGATCTTATTTTCCCTCTTAGCATTTCTCAGAAGTTATATATTTTATTTTTCTTCTAGTAAATCCCTTAAATATAAAACATACATTTGTATATTCATCTTGTCTATTCAAATTTAGAATTAACTAACACATACAGCCTCTTATTTCCAAACAGGACAAAGCCCTTTATTCAATTTAATTCCCTTATCTTCCTTCTCGTTGCTATATTTTGTTGAAATCATTTAAAAATGTTAATTCCAAATTATTTTTAATTTTCATGTTATACCTTCTTCAGAATCATTTATTAACAGTTGCTTCAAGCACCAGAGTTGTTATTAATGATTGTAATACATTGCTGTGTTTTAGTGTTTGCTAATTGATCATGGACAATTTACAACATTTGTCTCACCCAATGATTTTTATGTTACTGAAAGGATTCCTGGATTAATTCTTTCAAAACGGCTTTGTAGGGAATACATTTTTCTGGGTTCTTAAGTAAAAATTAGAAGAGATTAAATGCAAAAGAAAGGGATTCAGCAGCCAAACATTCTTCAAAAAGAACAAAGTTAGAGGTCTTATATTTCCTGATTTCAAAACATATCACAAGGCTATGGTGACCAGAATAGTGTGTTACAGAATTAAATGTACTATTTACTTTTGGATGTTGACTTTGTAGCTAGCTATGCAACTGAATTTAGTTATTAAATCTAGAAGTTTTTTGGTGGAATTTTTGGGGTCTTCTATGTAGAGTATCATGTCATCCACAAATAATGATAATTTAAGTTCTTCCTTTCCTATCTTTATTCCTTTTATTTCTTTCTCTTGTCTAATTGCTCTGGCTAATGTTTCTAAGACTATAGTGAATAACAGTGGTGATAGTGGGCATCCTTGTCTTGTTCCAGATTTTAGTGTGAAAGCTTCCAGTTTCTGACCATTTAGTGTGATGTTGGCCATTGGTTTGTCATGGATGGTTTTTATCAGATTTAGATATAGACCGTCTAGTCCTAATTTCTGTAGTGTTTTCATCATGAATGGGTGTTGGACTTTGTCAAATGCTTTTTCTGCATCTATTGAGATGATCATGTGATTTTTGTCTTTGACACTGTTGATATGGCGTGTTACATATATTGATTTGTATATGTTGAACCATCCCTGCATCCCTGGGATGAATCCTACTTAGTCATAGTAATCATTTGAGAGATGCAAATCGAAACAACATTAAGATTTCATCTCACTCCAGAAAGAACAGCAATTATGAAAAGATCAACCAATAACAAATGCTGGTGGGGCTGTAGGAAAAAGGAACCCTCCTCCACTGTTGGTGGGAATGTAGACTGGTTCAGCCATTGTGGAAATCAGTATGGAGATTCCTCAAAAAACTACAACTAGAGATTCCATTTGATTCAGCTATTCCTCTACTGGGCATCTTCCCAGAAGAATTAAAATCATCATACCATAGCGATATATGCACAACCATGTTCACAGAAGCACTATTTGTAACAGTTAAGTCTTGGAAACAACCTAAATGCCCAACAACTAATCAATGGCTAAAGAAGATGTGGTTTTTCTACACAATGGAGTATTACACTGCCATAAAAAGGATAAGCTAGACACATTTGTATGTAAATGGATGTTCCTTGAGAACATACTCTTAAATGAAATAAATCAGACACTCATGAGTACACATTGAATTGTTTCTCTAATATGAGTAAACATAAGGGTAAATAAGATCAGAGAGGTGTAACAGATATTATATAAAATGAAGATAATATTGAAAAGAGGAGAACTGGAAAAGGGGAAGGGGAAAAGAAAGAAGGGAAAAAGGAAAGAAAGAGGGAAGGGAAAAAATGGGAAAATATAAATAAATCTGCTGTAAATAGGGACGGGGGGAATAGAAGGGACGGGTGGGGAAAAGGGGGGAAAACCAAGATACATCATGTACAGGTACAAAATAACCACGATGAATGTGAACATGATATATACAAGGTACCAATATATATTCTTGGTAAAAAAAAATAAGAATTAAAGATACTTACAGACCACTGGGATAGAACAGAGGAGCCAGAAATGACCTGTCAAAGATATGGCCAAGTGACTTTAAAAGGTGCCAAGACCACTCAGTGGGGGAAAGGATACTCTTTTCTGCAGGCTGCTGGGAAAACTAGATGTCAATATACCAAGTTGGACTCTTACCTAATGCCATATATATAAATGAACTCAAAATGGATCAAAGATCTAAGTGTAAAATCTAAAACACGTAGGAGGAAATATTGTGGGAGAAAAGTTAATGACAATGAATTTGGAAATTATCTCCTGCATACAACATCCAAAGAACAAACAGCAAAAGAAAAATATAGATAAAATGAATTTCATCAAAAGTAAAAGCTTTCATGCACCATAGGACACTGTCTACAGAATGAAAAGCTAACCCATCAAATGAAAGAAAATATTTGCACATCATATATCTAGTAAGTGTTTAATTTCCAGAATCTACAAAGAACTATGATTCAACAAGAAGATAAACAACCCAATTTAAAACATGGCCTAAAAACTTGAATAGCCATTTCTCCAAAGAAGATAAATAAATGGCTAATCAGCACACTAAAAATACTCAACATCAATAGTCACCAGGGAAATGCAAATAATGCAAAATTCAAATAATGACAGAATACCGTACTTCACACCCATTCGGATGGTTAACCATTTCTTTAAAATACACACACACACACCAGAAAATAACAAGTGTTGGGAAGGCTGTAGGAAAATCGGAACCCTCTGTAATCCTTTATATATTGCTGATAGGAATGTAAAGTGATATAGCCGGTGTGCAAAATAGTGGTTCTATTTTTGGTATGTCTACAAAAAAATTAAACACTGACTTTCTTTATGATTCAACAGTTCAACTTCTTGGTACATACCCACCCAAGAGAATCACAAGTAGAATTTAAATGAATAGTTGTGAAACTATGTTCAGTCAAATTATTCACAATAGCTAATAGCTGGAAATAACACAAGTGTCCACATATGCATTAATGAATAAACAAAATATGACATATATGTATAATGGAATATTATTAATTCTTAAAAAGGAAGGAAATTCTGATACATGCTACAACATGGATGGACCGGAAGGATGTTACATGAAGTGAAATGCGTCAGTCACAGAGTGACAAATACTGTGTGATTGTATTTATATGCAGTGCCTGTATCAACAGATAAGACATGCAAATTCAAAAACAGAAAGTACCGTGGTGGCTGCCAGGGGCACGTGGGGAGAATAAACACGGCACGTGAGTGTTTAATAGGTGCCACACTGCAATTTGGGAAGATGAAACAGTTCTGGAGACGGACAATTGCTGATGGCTCAACAACAGTGAGAATCTACTTCATGCCACTGGAAAGTACACTTAATTAAAATGATAACTTTTATTTTGTACATTTCATCACAACAAAAAATTTTAAGATGGGCAAACAAACGAATGAGGGTCAGATTGAAGATTTTCCACTGACCACATATCATTCAAGGAAAAACACATTGAAAAATGAGTGTGTGCCAGGTGAAGGTGGCTAATACTGGGAGACCAAGGATTTTGTGGGCAGTGAAATCTTTCAAAAGAAATGCATTTGCATCCATGCACGGGCTCAGAAAATGCTTTACCCATAGATTCTTGAAAGAATTCATAGAAAAGATACTCAAAAGAAAAAGAAAGCATAAACTGGGTGTGGTGGCTCATGCCTGTAATCCCAGCACTTGGGAGGCTGAGACAGAATTGCTGCGAGTTTGAAGCCAGCCTGGGCTACACTGTGAGTGCAACGCTAGCCTGAACTGCATAGCAAGACCCCGTCTCAAACAAACAAACAAACAAACAAAAAAACCCACCATAAAAAGGTGAGATATGAGCAGCAAAGGTGAATTAAAAAAAAACAATAAAATAGTACGTATTTGGGGTAGTAATCAAATGATTGCCTAAAAGATCTAAATTGCCTTAAAAAGGATAAAATAGTTATATTGATATAGTGCTAAAATGTGGAAAATACATAGTAATGTTGATAATCAACAGATAAGATTCACTATATAAGGCTAATTTAACCTTATAAGCTTACCACATCATAGAGTAGAGAAACATTACGTGAACACTTCAAATGATTTGCAATTTGGCAACTATGGTAACTTAAAGTACAATGTATCCTAGTAAAGTAGGATAGAAAAGAAGTCCTTTAACCTGATATAGGATCTTTTAAAAAAAATTGTAACATACATTTTACTTAATGGTGAAATGCTGGATAATGTTGAGTGTGTCCTCCAAGAACAGGACATCTACTATCAGCACTCATGTTCGGCCTTCTCCTACAGTGCTTGGCCAGTGGTTAGGGCAACATGAATAAGCTGATCTATTAATAAAGTCATTAATTAAAATAAATGGCATAAAAAGTTAAAAGGAAGGAAACACTTTGTTGTTGTTTGTGGATAATATGATTTAAGCATAGAAAATAACTCTGAAGATAAATTACAAGAATTTCTTTAAATCAGACACTCATGAGTACACATCAAATTGTTTCTCTGATGTGAGAAACCATAACTGTAAATAAGGACAAAGAGGTGTAATAGATATTACATAAAAGGAAGATAATATACAAAGGAGAGGAAAACTAGAAAGAAACAAGGGGGAAAAGCAGGAAGGGAAAAAAAGGAAAGAAAGGGGAAAGGGAAATCACAGAGAAATGTGAATAAACCTGCTGTAAATAGAGATGGAGGGAACAGATGGGAGAGGTGGGGAAGAGAGGGGAGAACCAAGAGGCACCATGTACAGGTACAAAACAAATATGATGAATGTGATCATTATATGTACAATGTACCAATACATGTTCTTGGTTAAAAAAAAGTAAAAAGAAAAAGAATTTCTTAGAATATTTAAGAAACAAAATTAGTATACAAAATCAAGTGAGCTTTTATATACTATACAGGCTTAGAAAATCAAATAAAATGCCATTTATTATCCTACCAATTTAAATCATGCAGGCAGAAGTCCAACAAAAATG